>JAQFXU010000933.1:0-37463 GCA_034693705.1 Spatulosminthurus flaviceps
CCATGGCAAAGACAGCGGCGTCATGCCCCACAGATAGCATCACTGCCGACAACGGCATCTTTTCCGACATTGGCGTCGTACCCCAAGTTACCTTACAAACTTTTCAAACTCCATTTCCATTCACGTAAAGGCATCGGCCGGGGGTATTGCCGGCATGATGCGTCTTTGTACCCCCGCTCATGACTTCGTGGTTTAGTGCCTGATAACGCATATGGATTTTCTTAAGCATTGAAATCACCAGTCTAACCCTTCCATGCTGGGAACAGGACCGCTGAATGTCGATTTTTTAAACATGGAGTAAATGGAATAACATGAGTTCTACCTAGGTAACTTCCATCATGATGGAAGCAATGTAACTATTAGATGCGCCTTTATAACTTGCGGTATCAGCTACTGCACTATAGTTTTTTTTGCGTTTGCGGTCCAGATAGTACGACCCTACGATAATCATTGCCAGTTTGGACGACCGGGCCGGACTGCTCATCCAGTAACGTTTTCATCAAATGGTTCCAACTTCCAACCCAATAAAATTCATCCAAGACCAATTGTAATCTAACCAAAGCCTATTTCACTCAAAAATCAATCTTACTAAAGTTAACCAGAACCCTTTTCATCCAAAAATGATTTGCCAAAAATAATGGCAAACGGCAATACTCGTTTATTAGAGACATAGGGTCGTCGCTATAACCCAACTTGGGCGTTATACTGCAGACTCATTTTATAGCAAACTAAAATGTAGTAACTGACTATAGACCAGTAAATTAGATTAAAGAATTTATATACTTTCACTTCTGTTCTAAGGGCAAAATATTGCGCTGCGAAGGTTTCATATGCCGGTTCATGGTGAAATCAAATTCAATAATAATATGAGGTTTCTTTGCCTGTAAATACATACTTACCCCAGATGATTAATGCAACGTGTAAGTACCTGACAATCTGATTAGCAAAGCAAAATGTCATAAGATTCACTCAAATGTAGTGGATAGAGTATTTTACCAGAAGCACACTCATCGTTCCTACATTGATCTATATAGATCGGCAAAAGAAAGTACTTGCTTAGAGAGGTAAAGTTCGTGCTAGAAAGCCTTTGCATTATATATTGTTTTCGAGCGTCATAGTCCGCGGTGAAAATCTGCAATCTGCATACCAAAAACTAGCAGAATACGAACCTTTCACAAACAACCACTACCACTGATAAAATTATGCAAGCCAGCAGTTATTTATAATTGCTTGACGAGAAATCAATACTTCCTGTAAAGTATCCCATTCATATTCTCCTCTGGATAAGTATCTGCCTTTATTCGATATGGGAGGTATTATCCAACCCAGAAGCCAATTTTTAAACCATTTCATGTAGTTACAACCATGACATGTATAATAATAGTCCAATTACTATCTACACTCTACACATAAATATTCCCTATTTTTGTGGTATATCTGAATAGGAATATCCAACAGCCAGACCGCCCGTTATTATACTCCATCATCTCAGTTCCAGTTCGACTTTATGGGTTTTTAAACGGAGTCAGCTTGCTTGAACCATCTGACGAAGAAAATTCGGAGGGGGAAACGGGATATCCAGTCCCCAGGCTCCGAAAAAGCAAATAATTCTACTCTAAGCGATGAGGCAGTCAAGTATGAAAACACATGCAATGCCTGACGTACCCTTCCTCCCTATCGTGATGTGTAAGTATATATATACCTTCTTCTATGAATCATTACACATGTACATAAATGGATTGTATATAGTAGATACAACGTTTTTCTCGAGAGGTTCCCAGTGGAGTTTCCAAGAAGGACTACACGTATCCTCATTCAACGGTTTGTATTTGTATATGTAGACAAGAAGAACACGTGGGAGGTGTTGTTGAGATATGTTGAACGGTTGCAAAAAACATGTGAATACGGAATAAGCCTGTTTTTCGGTTCTGCTGTTCTACCCGGGTGTTATATACTCACATTTTGGGGCTTCCATTGGATTGGGACTATCCCCCGTTTATACAGCGGTGTTAAAGTTCAGTAATCTCACAGTAGATGACTTAGCCAGCTGGTGGAGTTTTGCATGTGTCTGTATGCCCGTACATAGTTTCCCATGTATACATTTTCCCTTTTCCGTTCTTTGTATCTGTACTCCCAGTCCCAGTCATTCAGTGTTTAATCGTCTTCCAGTCACATTCAAAACAAGCTATCCCCTAGGAGTTTGATATCACGTCGGTTTTCACGTCACGTCGGTAATTCATTCTAGTCTAAAATTCCATCTAAAATTCCAGACTATCCCTTCTTATATCCCATTCGAAGTGAAAAACATTCAAATAATTTAAAGTAAAGAATAAAGTAACTCTAATTGGGTTACCCTATTTCCTATATATATTCTAAGTACGATAATTTCCCATTAAATTAATATTACATTTAACTCCATTTAATATTACAAGATACTCCTAGGGAGGACTGAAGATTTAATTACATTTAGTCTACCAAAGTAAGTTGGAGTAACCCGGCAAAGAAATGCATTACTTCGCCGGCTCTCCTCCTAATAGCTCTCTATAATTATTAATTATTGCTCTTGCTCCTTCTGAGGCTTTTCATATTATAGATTCTTACTGTAATGAACCAAGAATATGACATCGATAAAGTTGTACCGAATGGAATTGAAATTGGGCTAGAAAGCTGAGTAAATTTTATAGGTTTTTACAAAGAAGCTTCGTAGACTTTAAGTCCTAACAAGCACTGTATTTTAAAGAAAGGAGCTATACGCCGAGCCGTGTATACTATACCAAAGACATACAATACAAAGCATATACATATATATACAGGACTACCCTATTCCTTTAAATGGAGCTGAGTTTTTGCATTTGATAAACGACATGCAGGCAGACCCTGTCTTGTGTTTGATATTTTTGCACCTTAAAGGAGAGCTGATAGCCACTTGTGTTCCCCCAGTTGTTCTAAACTTTTGTTCAAGTATACGTTTTTGCTATGGTCAGACTTTGTTAATACTCTCACTCTCACAGTAGTCTGAGCGGATATAATGCCCTAATGTGATTTCATCAGTGTATGTGTATAGACTGTCGAGTGCTTTAGAATCCTACTCATAAACTCAGAAGGACAATTAGTGGGTTTTACGAGCGGAAAAAAAACTTCATAATTACATATAAACGACGGGCGGTACAGATTCTAAAAGTTCTCATTGTCATAGAATTTTATCAACCGATAAACAGTGCATTTATACGCTGTTGTTGGTGTGTGTGTATACATATGCAGGCGAGTTGTGGGGACATTAATTAGGCGTACCGAAAGGCACCAGTTTTTATTGACTAACGATATTCCATGAGCTGAATACATAGCCTCATCGTGAGTGAATGCCTGCTACACATACTATATTTGTTCTATCTTTTGTTGTGGGTGACTGACGAAGGTGCGGGGGTGCAATAAGTGCATGCTACATGATTCAAAAATAATGTGCTGCCGAGAGATGAGAATAAACATTAGCACTTGCAAACTTTCAATACGTTATGTGTACACATTGGAATTCACTCATTGTCAGTCAATGTAGTGTGTGATCTATTTTAATTGATTCATTTGAAGAAAACATGTGTGTTTGAAAAGGCTGAAAGAAAAAGGTATACGTTAAAAGTACACATACATATACGAGTGTATACATTCGAAGATTCGAAGAATATTCAAAAATAGTATTTCCTATTTACAAGTCTAAGTAAACAGTAAACCGTACTTTATTCCATTGTCACAAAAAAAAACATACATTTTTTTTACTATATGTATGTCCACTATGTCCGGGAGAATGTCAAATTAGTGAAGTGAATCAAGCTAGAGCAGTGATTGTGATTACTGTGATATAGTTAACTTGAGTTACAGGTAGGTATTGTTTTTCATGAAAAATTCGTCATTCATTCATGTGTACATAATTCATGTGAAGCTGTATTATTATGTGTGTGCCTGTCTTGAGACCGAGGTGGAGTTTCTCGGGTTACTTTACTTGCTTGAGTCGTCATTGTATTTTATGTAGTTTTTTCTCATGTGGTATTATTTCTTCTGCATACTTGGTGTAATATAAGCAAGTTACATTAGATGTGAATGGAAAATTTGGAAAGTGGTTCTTTAATAAGTTTACTTTTTGCCTGTAAATTTATTCAAATATATTGATCATATGTGCTCCGTTGTAACTGTTTTGTGTAATTAACAAAGTGTTTTAGTACTTGGAGACGAGTCGGGTGTTTGTTGCCGGAGGTGGTGGTTTGATAATTGATTTTGAATGGTAATATCCAGTACGTTCATGGTAAACTATGTAGAATTAGGTGTGATGGAATAATTTGTAATAATAGCTCAAGCCTCTTTAGCTGATGTTCATTCATTGACTTTAGTAGGAACGAAATACAGATTTTTATTTGTTTGTTGACATTTGGCGATGGTTATTGAAGATATTTTATTTGTACAGCTGAAAGGCGTCTGTGTATGTTTGTGTATTATAATATATAGTCTGGATTTGATCTGACCCTTGGCTTTTGCCAGAGTCAGGTTTGCTATAGAGTTGTGATTTCAGCAGTTTAGTTTTAGTCCGGGAGCACATATAGCTCGCAGGAATTGCAATATCCGGATCATGCAGCAATGTATAACTAGGACATGGCTGCAGATGTGTGTGTGTAAGAAAGTGTAGAGGATAGACATACACGGAGGTCTTTCGGATAATTGCTGACAGCTACATTCTACTGTGCTGCTGAGAAGTAGTAATAATAATAGGAATCTATATTTATTTCTATGGGAGCTCTTATTTACTTGTGTGTGTATACACTTGTGCAGATTTTTGGCTGTGAGATTACTGATGCTGTCAGAATGTTTCACAGTAACGTTAATTAGTCACCATGACTCCATAGACATGTATACTACTAAAAGCATGCACGAGGTTTCCTCTTTGAAAATTTGCTTTGAATGCTATGCTCTCGTCGATAGAAGTTGCTCTGTCTGTACTCAATCAGCAGGCACATGGATTGAAAGAAGTAGTAAATGATTTGCCGAAAAAAATGAGAAGGAAAGGAAAACCAAAGGTTCATCATCATTGTAAACATCATCTGACATGTATCCGCTTTGCCATGAAAGGGTAATGAAGGACAATTAAATTACCATGATTAGGGCTGGTAATTCTAATCCGTGCTTAAGTGTGGAATCCCCTGTCAACGTCAAAGAAAGTATCACATGTCATCAGTTCAAATTACTCAGCTCATATTACTCGGCTGATATGTAGTCAGAGACAAAATCTCATTAGAAATATATTTTATCCTTTCAATGTTCACCCATATCGTGTCCTAGTAATTAGTATGTATGAATGAGTTACGTCACTTCGCCGACTTCTTGCAAATTTCTTTCCTCCCTCGTACTTATTTTGCAAGGCATGCTATGTCAGTATGTTGTTGTATACAGTCATACAATGTGCTTACATCAAAATCATATTGTATTGAAGATCTTAAGATATTTATGTGTACTTACGGATCATCTTTTCATGAGATTGCCACAAATAAAAGCCAGCCTTTAATATGTGAATATGTGTATAATTTAATTAATCTTAATCCTTGCCAAATTGTTGCTGATAAGAATGATAGGAGTAGTGAAACATTTCTGAGGACATTTTAAATAGTCTTGTAATTATGTCCGTAGCACTTTTTCGCTAAATCCAGATAAGACATTGTTTGTTAGAGACCGACTGATTTTTATAGGGTAATCAAACTCCATCCATACTCACTATCCAAGTGGGAGCAACATGCGGAATCCTTCGATTGAACATTGTACGAAAATGTCTTATAAGAAAACCTACATCCTTGGAATAATTCCCTTGACTGGCTTGTAGTTGTAAGTAAATGTTAATTGTGAAACAGTAAAACTCAATCAAGAAATTCATGAAAATATTTTTAAGGTCAAACAGTGTTTTTTCAGGTAACCTTGTGAGTAAGTTATTAACTATTTATGTATGTTAGCCTTATGCTGCAGTATATCCAACGGCGAAATAACATTGGAGAGATGTGTAGTCTGTATTGGTCAGGAAATTGTATTTTCCCTTTCGAGAACGTAAACGTAAACAATGGGAACAGGATTCTGTGAACTATTTTGAACACGTAAAGATAAGCTTTGCCGTGAGCTTAATACTTGCGAAAGAACTCCAGTACATTTTCGTGCTAAAAATCATGGTTCTAAGTTTAATTAGATCTGTAATTCAGTATCACAAAGTAATAGCGATAATAATTTTATTGGTACAATCTCAATGATTTTAAATTTTAAATAAGTACACGCAGTGCAGTATCGTATGAGTTAGGGGTGTAATAAATTATATCGTCGGATAAAGGTTAAAATTATTGTAGCCGATTGTTGAGTGATTGTTGTTGATATGGTTTTGCTACTAGGAACAGTAACAATGTAGTTTTCAGTAGGTAGATACAAGACAAGTATACTTAATAAGCTTGAACAAATTGCAACGCATCAGAGCGTGTTCATCACAACATTTTTTTACCGTATCGAATAATCAGAAGGTAACACGCAACTTTTACAACTTCTGGACATTTTCACTTTTTGATGTTTGCATTACCCTCACCACCAACCCCCTCGCTGAGCACATTTTGAAAAATTGGTATAATGCTGTCAAAATTCTGTCATGTCTTCTGCTTTTAATGCGAACCTAGTACATGAGACTGTGAGCATTCATTATTTGTGCTAGCCTTCAGAATCAGATTACATGATTTAAATATTAAAATTGGAAATATTTTCTGTTTTAATGGTTAAATTACCGCGATGATGTAAGTCATGCTTGTCAAGGTGCTAAATGCATTTAATGTAGAATTATTCATAACGAACTTGAAATAAGTAAAAATTTTATGCAGCTCGCAGCTGCTTTTATTTACTATATAATGCTACATGTTGATTGCGTTGAGGTTGAAAGCAAAACTCTGTGAAATTATTTGGGTAGTAATATGTGACATTTGGTAATAGTTGCATGTTTCAGTTGGAGGAACCTACGCTCATAAGCTCACGGTGCATGTGATTGACATGGTTGGCATTTATAGCTAAATTTGCAGAAAAAAAGTTAGACTGGCAAAGTTCACAGACATATATTGGCATTTGGTGAGTTTCATTGAGCGAAGTAGGTTACATATTACATAACAAATTGGGGTTTGTTCTCCGGCATTGAGTCCATTTAATCACGAAAATTGCAGCCTTTTATGCCGAAGTTCTTAAGTATACCGAAGTATAAACTTGAAACTTGAATGAAAAAAATGAGTAAAAGAGAGATGATAGAGGAATCTAAAGGAAGACGTTTTCTGTTTATTACAGTAGTCCCTCATTGACGTTGGTTGTCCATGATTAATTGAGAAGAAAAATCCAGCGAGTGTGCCATTAATTTTTGGCTAAAATTAAAGGTTGAAGGAACCCCCCATGGTGGACGTCTGTCAATGCAGTGGAGGCTGGAAAGGCAATGGCCCAATCTCTGATTCAAGGGAAGCGTTTCTTTTGTCGAGAATGGGTGTTCTCGAAACTCTGGCATTGTCTGGAAAGTCTTCAGCATCGGTGCGAAGAAGAAGGAGCGTCAAATCATGGCAGGAACGGAATTCTTATTGTTGGAGGACCAGGAGCAGGAAAAACTGCTCTATGTTCCGAAATGGTCGCTCCTACTGTTACTCATGGAAAACAACGATCTCTTCGAAAACGACTTCTCGCACACCATTTTTGTCAATCTCATGACTCAGATACTCTATCTTTGCCAGAATTTATTACTCATCTGGCTGAACAACTTGCCGAAAGTTCACTCGTCCCTGGTTATCTTGATAAAATTGGCGAGGAGGGAGCCAATAAAGCCTTAGAGCAAGTGTCAAGTGACCCGGACGCAGCATTCAAAAAAGTGATTCTTTTTCCACTGCTGGGTATTGCAAAACCCAAGCAGTGCTGTTTTATTCTTGTGGATTCAATCGACGAATCCTACAATGCACTGGCTTCATCAAATAATTTAGGCCACTCTAGTTCGGCCAGTGGAGCAAGCAAGACAATTAGTGATTTACTGGGGAGTCATTTCCATCTCTTTCCTCCTTGGTTAATTCTCGTGTGTACGGCAAGAAAGCAGAGTAAATCTGTTGCCAAAACCTTTACTGGCTTCCGGAAAATCAGCTTGGATGATTTACGCAAATCGCAGGTACGTTTATACGTTGTACAGATGTTGGTTGTACAAATGTGGAATTTAATTTTAGTTGGAATTTCATTAACAATTATGAAATTATGAATTGCAGGTGGTAAAAGACGTACAGCAATACATCTTATCTCGTCTAGATCAAGATTATTCGTTAAGACAACACATAAGTCGAGAAACAGCAGAAATGCTAAATCAGCTACATATTAAAAGCAATGGCTGCTTCTTGTACTTGGAGAAAGTATTAGATGGTATCTCTGAGAACTTTATTGTGCTTCGAGAAATTCGTGAAATACCTGGCACTCTTTACGGTCTTTATTTGTGGTTGTGCCAAAGGCTGTTCACCAAAAAACAATTCAGCAAAGTCCAAATAATTTTAAGTATTTTGTTGGCTACGCGAAAACCTCTGAGAGATGAAGAGCTCTTTTTGTGTCTTCAGACTCGAAATGCAGTTATGACAAAGGAAGATTTCTCCAAGCGTATGCATGTACTCCGGAGAGTTCTCATAAAATCCCATGACGGTTATCGAATCCTCTTTCACCATAGTTTTGCGGAATGGTTGCTAGATGTTAAGTATTGTACTCAGAAATATTTATGTCATGCTGCTGAAGGACACTCAATGCTCGCAGTTGCTCTTGCCTCACAAGCTCCGGAAATTAATCAGTCAGGCATTCTGGAACTGATTCATCACTTATTAAGAATGGGAAAGCCTACGTTAGATCCCAATTTATTACCATTATTTGTGTTGTCGACCGGTGTGAACGTTGTCAGTGCAGTATTTGATATGAATAATATTGATATAAGAATTGTAAAATTGCTAGAATCGTGTGGTGCTATAAAAAAATCTGATCATCAGTTAAACCAGCTTGAAAATCAGGCTGTTGCCACCACTGAAACCAGTCTAAATGTTCAAATAAATGGTTCTGACAATTGCTTATACGAGGGTGGAGGAGAAGCTCCATGTGAAGTGACTGAAGAAGCAGCAGCTATCTCTACTGGTAGTGAAGACATAATTGAATCCTACCCCATGCTCACCGTGATTGGAGATGTCAATCAAGTTGATTACAATCAAAGAACACCTCTACACAATGGTGCGAATGAAGGCAACTTAGAATTAGTCAAATTACTTATCGACAGAAATGCAGCTCTAGAAGCTGTGGATCGTCATGGTCGAACTCCGTTGAATCTTGCTGCTCGACAGGTATCATCAGTATCTGTATTTGTCAGTAATAACACTTATCGAATAGCTACTGCATTGTATCAATATTGTTTCACAGGGGCATGAGGCAGTGTTAACGGCACTGCTTGCTGCTGGAGCAGATGTGGATCATGCAGACAACGATGGATGGACGCCACTTCGTTCTGCAGCTTGGGCTGGGCACGTGGGAATTGTAGATACGCTACTCAGCCATGGAGCTGAGGTTTGTTTTTCAATTCTAAAAATCCCAAATGTTGCTGAATGTTGTTTTTATGTTTTTAATATTCGATTTTCTTCCCAGTGATGCCAAATAAAATAGCGTTTATGAAAAAACATTCTACTTACTTACAATTAGGTTGATTTGACCGATGGGGATGGAAGAACTGCGTTGAGAGCAGCCGCTTGGGGTGGTCATGAAGAAGTTGTTTGCAGTTTGCTCAAAGCTGGAGCTTCCCCATCCTTAGCAGACAATGAGGGTAGAACTCCTCTTATTGCCGCGGCATATATGGGTCACGCCGAAATAGTTGAGAAATTGCTTGCTGCAGGAGCTGATGTAAACCATGCTGATTCAGACAGAAGGTAATAACTAATGCAAATAATTACAAGTTTTGTTGCATCATAATGGTTGTATTTTATTTTTTTTTCTCTTTCTTACAGGACGGCGTTGTCAGTGGCAGCTTTATGTGTTGCAGCTAGTCAAGGCCATTTACGAGTGGTAACTTTACTGTTAGAGAAAAATGCGGCCGTAGATCACCAAGACAGAGGTACTAAACGATTTTAGCCTTATGATTTGACAACGAAAGAAATCTAGGTAAATTGCGCGTGTCGCTAAAATCGAATTCCAGATCCATCTTTTAATTGTGTACTAGAGAAATTTGGGGTTCGAGAAATTCAAACCATTGGATTGCACATAGGTGCTTGGGGTACAAACTCAAAAATCTTTATCCATTTCTTGATGACATTTAGGATATCTCCGAACATTGTTCGCGATATAGTTGCTATCATTTTAAAAAATGGTTCATTAATTTGTAATAACCATTTGTACAATCATACATGATTATAAGTTTAGAAAATTATTATAACATAATATACAAAATATGTCAAACGGTATACTGAGACAGTGACGGCTACTTCCATTGGGTAGCAGTGACGACAATAAAGTTTTTATACAAATACAAAATTACGAATAGAAGATTAGCTATTGTATTTATGCAGTTTTGTTGCGGATTTACTCTTTGGACGGCTTATCTGATATCTAAATACCAAAGTAGTGATACCAACTCTCCAGATTTTAATGGATAATTTAGGAGTAAGATGTTGAATTTCGATGCGAGTCTTAGTTGGACGCCTTTCGTTTACAATTGTGGTTGTGGTAATAAGACATCAATCCCTTATATCAGTTTGTAATGACTCGTAAATTAATTTTAGAAGGGACAACACCGCTGCTAGTTGCTGCCTTCGAAGGGCACAAGTAAGTAACTTCAAAGGCTTGCATGAAAATTTTAAGCTGCTGGCATTTTGATGTAAATGATAAATATTTGTAGGGAAGTCTGCGAGCTACTTCTTGAGTACGAAGCTGATGTTGATTGCGCTGATAAAGCTGGTAGAACACCATTGTGGGCAGCTGCATCAATGGGACACGCTGCAGTAGCCGAGTTGCTATTATTTTGGGGTGCATACGTTGATCATATCGATGGAGAGGGTCGCACTGTTCTTTCCGTTGCTGCGGCACAGGTAAAGTATTATACTCATAATTCATAAACAGTACTGATTTTAGTTACTAAATAAAATTAACTTCCCTTTATTTCGTCATTAGGGAAACGTTGGAGTAGTAAGGCTGTTGCTCGCCAGAGGTTTAGATGAGGGGCATCGGGATCATGGTACGTCTTTAAAATGTTTCTTTTTGTTTACACGCCTAAAACGTAATAATTTACTGTCTGCTATGGACCAAACACAGTGAATGTATAAATCAGTTTGCATTATTTACAGCTGGTTGGACACCGCTTCATTACGCAGCGTTTGAAGGACATCAAGAGGTTATGGAGGCTCTAATAGAAGCTGGAGCAAGAATCAATGATATCGACAACGATGGAAAGCATTCATTGCTTTTAGCCAGCCAAGAGGGTCATATTGCTTTGGTGGAGTCATTACTTAATTTTGGAGCAGCTATTGATCAACGTTCTCATGATGGACGAACAGCTTTAAGAGCGGCTGCAATTGACGGGTATAAAGACGTAGTACAGGTGAGCAGAGCTAAGAAATATTTCTTGACTACCAAAATTAAAAGAAACTGCCTAGTTCAGGAATGATTAGATCAATGTTTTATATAGCTGGTAGTGAGTCGTGGAGGAGACGTGAACTACAGAGATGCCGATGGGCGCAGCACATTGTATTTACTGGCGCTTGAAAATCGAGTTTCCATGGCTCAGTTTTTGATTCGATTGGCCGCCGATGTTGAAGCTCGGGATTTAGAGGGTCGCACACCACTCCACGTCAGCGCTTGGCAGGGTCATCAGGAGATGGTTGAACTGTTAGTCTCAGCGGGGGCAGAAGTAAATGCTACTGATAACGATAAACGTACACCACTACAGAGTGCTAGCTGGCAAGGACACGCCAATATTGTGCGACTTCTTTGTGAAAGAGGTTCTAAGGTGGATCATACATGCAACCAGGTAAAAATAAAGTAATCTAAATCAAAATCAATTGATATCTTTATATCACGCAGTGGTTATTTTTTCGTGTTTTTTTATTTGTAGGGTGCAACAGCTCTTTGTATAGCAGCCCAGGAAGGGCATGTTGAATGCGTACGGGTTTTATTAGAATGGGGTGCGAATCCATCCCATTCTGATCGCTGTGGTAGAACACCAATTCGAGTAGCTCTTAAAAGCGGTCACTCATCTATTTCACGTTTGCTGGAGGATGCCACACTGGCCAGAAGTAAAACCAGTGAGTCAACGCAGAATTTTGAATATTTTTATGTTTTTATCTGAAGGGGGCGACCCAAAGCTCCAACTTAGGTTCACCTGTGACTTATGTAATCTGCTTTGATTTCTAGTGCTGGCAGGAGCAACGTGTCTTCCTGGATGGGATGATCCGCGACAAACGGAAACTTTGGACCCAAGTAAACAGCCCAACCCTCTTAGCTTCACTAGTATACCACTTCTAGCAGATTCACACAAAGCGTCTTTACATCCCCAATCTCCCGTTTTATCACCAGACTCTACCCCTGAGCTTGAAAAAAGACGATCTATTCACTCCGCAAGCGCTCCACAGGGCACATCCTTAAATTTTTCTAGTTCCTCTAAATCTTTACAAAAATCTATTTCAGATCGAATTACCGCTGTTCAATTGAATCCCGACAAAAACGTTTCTGCCGGTAATCATCGAAAATACTCGGCACTTTCATTCACACAACAAGTCCAGCAGTTATCGCGAGCCAAAGGTCGACCGGGGAGTAGGTTGCTTTCTCCGCTTAATGAGCCACAAAGTCCAATATATGCGTCTCCTCCGCAATCCCCGTCCAGTGACAGCGTAAATGAGGAAAGAATCAGTCCTTGCAATATCCCCCATGGATCCTATAGCCATAATGATGACGGTAGAATAGCCCTTAGCTGTAATGGGGCAAATTCGGATGGGCGCTTACCAAGAGGAAACACTCCTACAACCACGTCATTAAATAATGGATCCGAAATTTCGCCGTTCGCATTTACTAGGGTATTGCTACCTGAAATACTGTAATAAAACTTGTAATCGCATTTTCCAGGCAGATGAATATAGCAAATCAATTCTGTTTTCAGGATTCTCATATGAAAATTATACTCGGAACGTGCTCGGAGAACAATCAATGGAACAAGTCAAGGAAGAACGGCATAAATATAGTTCCTAATAGCGGAATAAGCAGTGCAACCAATGCCTTGCGAAGTGGATTGAATGCACTTAAAGCTGGAGTCCTTGAAGCTGCGGTAGGCCGGAAGGCGCAACATGATGATTCCCCGCTTGTATCCGCTGCTTCCATGGCTGTTCCTAATTTGGTTCGCCCTAAAACAACTAAAAATAAGTCATCTGTGTCTGGAAACGGTGCAATGCAATGGAAGAAAGAAACGCCGTTGTAGCATGCATGTATTTAAAGAGAGTTCCATAGGGGTAAAGCAATAATATGTCAGGTGAAGATCAGGAAAGCCAGGGAAATTTTTTCACCAAAATAGTAAAAACATTTTTGTCAGCATTATTGATATTGCTGTAATCGTGTATTCGGGTTACACGGTGATTGACGTTTACACATCTGATTCAGAAAACATGTATGTACTGTTAATAATACTGCTTATTGTAAAATTTTAAGATAAACCTACAAAGGCGCGATCCTATCATGTCACTAACAATAGTGTCTATATCAGCTCAAAATTTGTTTCCATTTTTCCTTTGCTCATAAGATTTACTTATAACTACTCATGATATTGTTATGTGCCAACCCCAGCTGGACTTAAGTTTCAACAAAGTATATGCTTTCTGTGGTCTCTCAGAAATTTAAGTTACCAATTAATATTTTTACTGATTACTCTGAACACAAATAGTTACTATGTAATTGATGGTTACATAGTTTTTGATTGCAGATTTTTGTGTATGTGAACAGCTTTTTGTACGATACATTTGCCATTCACATTTTGCCAGTCACATAATTGAAGTGTAATTTATAATACTAGTTGCTCAGTTGCGTTAACAAAAGTTATTATAAAGAGGTCTTCAGGACAATGATATTATTTTGTTAGATATAGGTCACTTCATTTATTAGTCTCATCAAATGATCTTTTTTCGTACCATAAATGACTAGTAATAATATGTAATGTTATTATTATTACTATTATTATTTCGAATAATTGAACGTTGAACTGAATTTTTGGCAAACATAATATAACTTACAATTACAACATAAAACACATGTCTGTATTTTGTTGTATAGCTGATTAGTAGTCATGTTTTCTTACGAATAAGTTGGATTAGCGTACAGGTCTTTTACTAGTCATTTTTAAAGCATATAGGCGTGTTGTTTCTCTTATATCAAGTCGCCGCATCACACTACAATTATTTGACTTTGTGCTTTTGCTAGAAATAAACCAGTAAATAATATTCTGACGAAGCTATTGATTTTATTTTCTTTATAAAACAAGTAATAAGTAACACGTCTCATTTCAATTTAAGCCACCTTTCTACCCCCTATCCACTTCCTTGGTCACTATTTTCAGCGTATGCAATATTCACCGCCATCAGAAATGACGATAGTTCTTGATAGCATCCTCATTATCACGATTATGTCAAATATGGGCAGCAACCAGCAGCTGTCCATGATGAATTCCCCTTAATTTCATACAAGCCATTCGTTGAATGCGCTCAAATATCCCAGTTTGCATGACATCTTAGTTTAGTTTTTTTTCGGGTAAAAGCAAATTCTTTAACCCACCATAAATTGCATTCATGTACCTGATTGTTTTAATCGTCAAATATCCCTACTGATAAGTTGTTCTCTTTTTGCAATGAAAACCCGTTGAATAAAGTTTATAATTAAGTCTGCATATAGCAAGTAAGGAAGATTGAGCATATATACCTGAACCTGCATTGCTTGTAATTTTTCTGTACTGTATATACACATCCCTCCAGGATTGCGGTGGGGTGTTCTTCCGCAAATAGGCGGAGGGGGGTACACGAGTGGCTACGATAAGTGAATGGAACTTTAATTTAACATCATTAATTGGTTGAAAAGTTTTTAGGGCGGCGTTAGCCCCCTTATAAAATAACCTAAATTTTCTTTTTTTCAAAAAATTATACTAAAACCTTTTTTGGGGTGAAATTTTGATTTTGGTTGAAAATTGTTGAAATTTTACTCTTTTTTTAAAAAATTATATTTTTGAACAAACTGTTCTTTTGGGTGAAAAATTCTCTTTGGGTTGAATTTTTTTTGAAATATTCAGTTGTTTTTGATTGAAATTTGTTTTAAATAAAAATTTATTTTTTGGTTTGTTTCACGACACTTTTAATTGTTTGAAAAATTTTTTGTTGATTGAAAAAAATTGTTAATTTTTTGGTGGGATTTTAAAATAATATCCATATTATACATATTAACACAGCAGAAAGAGAAACTGCCGTAACTGAAGCCACCCTGCGCGAAAGCCTTAAATGATCGCGAAGAGATGATTTTTTAAAACCTAAATTGACCTCCGAGCCCGAGCGCCGTAGGCACCAGGAATTTGCGAGCTGGCCAAACTGAAATTTTGAAAAAAAATTAAATGACCGTCTTCGAGCACCAAAAGTAACGTTTACCTTTCTCATCCTGTGGTTCACCTGACGGGGTTAGGCTAAGTTTCCAATGGGGTTACCTGAGGCGCAACCCTCGGATAACTTGAATGTGGTATCATCGAAAGCCCGTTCGGAGACCTTTTCAACGATACCTACCACATTATTGAGTGGGCCTTAGTTTGCGAGATAGCCGCTTCTAAAGAAGAACGTTTCCCTACGTTTACTTGAGCATAACAAATCGTACTGATAAAACGACGCTTATAGATTCGTCAAATTTTAGCCATTAAAATTTAACGGGCAGTATCATTTGAGCCCCTTAACGTAGATCAATGATGTTTATAAATTCTGAAACCCTATCATTTCCGCTTTTAAAAATGACTATGTTCAGTATGTTCATTACCATGCACGTGCAGGTCTCAGAGATACTGAGTAAAGAGCAAAAACGTGCGACAAAAACTAAAAGCTCTACATTTTTACATCTGGGTATGTATAATTATCAGCATAGTCAATTTTAAAAGCAGAAATGACTGGCTTTCAGAATTGGTAAACATCATTGGGTTACTTTTTCCCAAGTATAGTGTGGTGTAACACCTGGTGTTACACCACGCCCAGAAACTCGTTTGTAGATTTTACCCCAGATTTCCCCCCACAAAAGTTTTATACCCTGTAACCTTTGAACCACGAAAGCTAGAATTACAAATTACAAGCAATATATATTCTGAAAGCCCATGCTTTTGCCTTTCAAAATTGTTCCATATCTCCATCATGTGCGCCAAGGCGCCAATTACTTAATACCGAAGATACCCCCTGACTGGATCCAAATTCCCCATGTTCCCCTTCCAGCGGGATTAAAATTTCCCCCAAAATGGGGTAATAGTATCACAGTAAGAGGACAACAATTCATGAAAAAATTATCTATTTCATTTTCATTTCGACTTTATTTACGTTATATTACCGATTTAGTACAATAAGACTGCTCTCCCATCGCATCGGTATCACGGACGTTAAAAAGTGTGTTTTACGATTGATAATTTGGCTAGAGAATAATAAATGAATTCATAATCATCCTCAACGGATCTTATGGACTCAGTAATTAGGATTTAGGATCTCGTTTTCTACTGTAATGTTTTTCAACTAAAATTTTCACCACCGGTGTTCACTCACCGGTACATATACGCTAAATGGTTAACAATGAAGTTGACTGTAAAGACACTACCACAAACAGTTGATATTAAATAGCTATAAGTAACCTAACTCATGTCAGCTATATCTTCAGCACTCATGCTTCATGTGCTACTACACCACGAATATCTTATGCTCAAGTGTTGTGTGTTGTGTAAACGTTTATGACAATAAACCATTATTACTTATTATTACTGTTATCACTATATTCATTGGACCATGAACTGACGAGGGTACAACATCAATACGACACTACGAGTCCAATCCCATTAATAATAATTTAAGTCTGGTTTTTCGGAATCGGAGGCTGGAAAACTATTTATCATTGATAATTGTCGGTTGAATGACATGTTCTTCCCATGCCTTATCGGTTATATTGTTAGATGTTTATATGTTGTCGGCAAGTAGAAATCTTTCCTGTACTCAGGATGTACATACTTATATATAAAAGCAAAAGAAAAAAGTGTACCTACAAGAGCAGCTACAGTACAAGCATACGTATATTTATGTACATATACATACCCGCTAATCCGCACATCATTTAATACGGTATACGTGGAGTAGATGTATAGAAGTCGATTGTGGATATGTGGAGTTCGGACATTCGAACGCAATCCCGCTAAATATAAAGGAAAGAAAATGCAAAATCAAGCGAGTGTTACATACATAAGGAATTTTACACATAACAAAACATCTCACGAGTTAGATTTTTTATAATCGGATTCAAATTCAAACTTGTCCCGTTTGTGTGCGTGTGTGTGTGCGTATGTGTTACATTGTCATAAAAATCTTGATGCTCACTCTCAGTCAGATAAGAATAATAACTGATAGAGATAATTGTTAATAATTACTGCAAATAAATATCAAAATGTGATTCAATTAACATTAACGATTTTATTAGCAATAATAGTCTCGTATATTTTATTGGTTTTTGAGAAAAGCACATTTAGTGTTGCTTGAAAATGTTATTTTATTGTGGAGAGAATTAGAATTGACGTAGTTGAGTATACACTATATTATACTACGTTGTGGATGGCTGACTTGTTCGGGACTCGGGAGAAATCAACTAGAGCAACCATGATCTAGTTGATGAAAATAATTCTGTTCTCTATATGAGTAAATTAGAGTATTTACGTTTATTGTAATAAAGTGAGCTCTGACCAAGGAAGATGTTCAGAATGGATGGAGTGCCTTTTCCTTTGGATGGATTAAATGTCTCGGAGTCGTTATTTTCTGATGTAACTTATTTTGGCTCGGGATCCATTCATCCAACGGTAATTGTTTTGAATTTGAAGGACAAGCGCACGATATGTTTTAGTGTAATTTTTGGGGATTTTTGTGGTATAGGTTTCAAAATTACATTTTGATTTTTTTGTATTTATGGTTGTATAGTTACTGAAGCTGTTGAAGAATGGAGGAGCGAAGCAGAGTTCGTATATGGGTCCTAACGTGACTCATTTACTAGCAGCGGACGATGCGGATGAGATTAACATTGATGAAGCGAAGGATCTTTACGAGATTCCAATTATTCGCCCATCCTGGGTTGCATATTGTGCCAAGTTGGGGAAAATTGTCCCGTAAGTATTTTGTACACTTTATAGTTTCAGCAGTTATTATGGTATTTTAAGGTGTTTTTGGCGAATTTTGATGCTGACGTATTTATTATTTGTCTGAACTTGAATTTCTGTTGTAATTTAATAGATTCGATGGATTTTGTGGCGATAAGAATCAGCTGTTTTCTTGTGTATACGCTGCGCAAGCAGGCATCCCTGAGCAGGATTTATCGAAATTATGGGCTAGCATTGTTTTTTATGGAGGAAGATTTTCTAGAAATCTAACAGCTCATACAACTCATTTAATATGTAACAGTAGTAGCAACGCTGTTTATGTTACTGCGAAACAACGTAATATAAAGCCTGTTTGCATCGACTGGATTTCGGATTCGATAAAAGCTGGAAAGCTAGCTGATGCTGCTATGTATGATCCTTGTTTGATAAAGATACCTCCGGTCAACCCGAAGCCTGTTGTTTCTCAGAGTTCAGTATCCCGAGCTGGGCCTTTCATTAGTGACAACAGAACTCCTATGAAAGCTTCTAGCCAAAAAAATCAAGATCCTCCAGTTCAGCTAACTCAAGGGTCACAACCAGCAATACGAACCAGTCAGTCTGGTACAACCCCCTCTTCTCAGTCTGGACTTAGTTCGCAGCAAGCATCACAAAGTACCCAACAATCTATTACCAAGCAATTGTTAATTGGAAGTGGGGTACAGAGCCAGGAAATTTCTGCGGAAAGCAGAGCTGCAAATGCACCTCAGCAGAGTCAGCTTCAGCAAACTTTGCTGAATCAGACACAACTCAAGCAAATAACTAAGTATCCACAGTCTGTTCAACCTCCGCTTGAAAGTGCTGGCAGTCAACCTATAAAAATTGGAAATCAGTCTTCCGATGAAACTCCTGGATCCACTCAGCAAAAATTGCAGCAAGCTCCGCCACAAATAGCTCCAGCAAACCAAAGATTAACTACAAAAGTTTCTACGGCTAATTTAGCTTCCAAACAAGTACAGCAATTAGCTCCTCAGCAACAGACATTGACTTCACAGGGTCAGTTAAAGCAGCAGTTGCTGCAGCAAACGTTAAGTCAACAGCAGAAGACAACTCCCGTTGGATTACATCAGCAGATACAGCAGACTACACTTGGACAACAACTGTCAGGTGCTCCCCAAGCTCAGTCTCCAGTAAGTAATCAGTCGCAATTGCAGCAAGCTTCCATCAATCAGCAGAGATCGCAGCAATCAAATCTTAGTCAGCAACTTCAACAGAGTCCCGGAAATCAAAGAATTTTGCAACAGTCATTGAGTCAGCAACAAGGCATTTCACAGCAACAGCAGAACATGTCTCAGCAGCAGCAGTTGCAGCAAAGTATGAACATGAGTCAGCAGCAGCAGTTGCAGCAACAAAGCATGGTCCAGCAACAGCAGATGCAACAAATACAGCAGCAACAGCAACCCCAACAGCAGTTACAACTACAAGGTGTGCCTCAACAACAAACTCAAGGTTTAACTTCCCAGCAACAACAACAACCTCAAGGGTTGACTCCCCAGCAGCACCAACAAGTTCAAGGGTTGACTCCCCAGCAGCAGCAGCAGTTGCAAGGCTTGACTCAACAACAGCAATTGCAAGGATTGGCACAGCAGCAGCAATTGCAAGGATTGACACAACAACAGCAATTGCAAGGATTGACACAACAACAAATCCAGGGATTGTCACAACAACAACAACAACAATTACAGGGACTGTCACAGCAACAGCAGTTACAGGGGCAGTCACAGCAACAGCAGTTGCAGGGACTGTCACAGCAACAACAATTACAAGGGCTGTCACAACAACAGCAACTGCAAGGACTGTCACAACAGCAGCAATTGCAGGGATTATCTTCACAGCAGCAACAACAGTTGCAGGGATTGTCGCAGCAACAGCTACAAGGGTTGTCACAGCAAAAACAGTTGCAAGGATTGGTGCAGCAAAAGCAGTTGCAAGGTTTAACTCAGCAACAACAATTGCAGGGTTTGACACATCAGCAACAGCAGCAATTACAACAAAGCATGGCTCAGCAGCAAAAAATGCAGCAAGGAGGTGCTCATCAACAACAAATTCAACAAAATATGACACAGCAACAACAAATCCAACAGGGAATGTCGCCGCAACACAGTATACAGCAGCAGGTTCAACAAAATCTTGCACAGCAGCAACAGCAGTCGCAACAGAATGTTGCTCAGCAACAGCAGCAGACGCAACAAAATGTTACTCAGCAACAACAGCAGGTTCAGCAGGGTATGACTCAGCAGCAACAGCAATCATTGAACCAGCAACTTCATGTGACCCAAACCCAGCACCAAATACAAGGTGCCAATCAGCAGCGTCAAATGCAGCAAGTTACGATAGCCCAGCATATTCAGCAAGTAGTTTCTAACAAACCACAGCAGTCCCTAAACCAATCCCAATTATTAACTCAGCAAAAAATACAAATACCAATATCCCAAGCTCAGATGCAAGCAACAACTGTAAATTCTCAAATACAACAAAAAACTGTTAACTTACAGCAGCTTCAGCAATCTAATTTGAACCAGTCACACTTTCAACAGGGCCAGTTAAACCAGCAAATACAGCAAACTCTGAATCAAACACAGTTGCAGGCTACTTTAAGCACTTCTCAACACCAGCAAATTACTTTAAACCAGCAACTGCAACCCAACGTGAGTCAACAACAGCTTAATGTACAACTGCAGCCAATTACGTTAAGCCCTCAGTTGCAGCATTCAGCTATCATCAGGCAAATCCAGCCCTCAGGGCTGAAACCGAATCAGCAATTGCAGCAAGTTACTATAAATCAACAGAAACTTCAGCACATAACACTGGGTCAGCATCATCATCTCATGTCTCAACAGCAGCAACTTCAGCAGTCATCTATTAACCAATCCCAGCAACTTTCGCAAACGTCCCAAAATCAGTCGCAGAATCCCCCAACTTCATTAAGCCAACAGTCTCAGCTGACTCCAACTTCAATGAGTCAGCAGTTGCAGCAACAAGTGAATCAGCAAATGCCGCAGGTATCACTCAACCAACAGCAATTGTCCTTAAATCAGCAGCAAGCGAATTTGACGCAGCAGCACCTTATGCAACATGGGGCCTTAAACCAGCAACAACTTCAACAGGGAGCGCAACAACACCAACTACCACAAGGAAATATTAATCAGCTTCAACAAACAACATTAGGTCAACAGTTGCATCAACAGCAGCTGTCACAACAGACTCAACAACAACAGCTAGTTCAGGTATCAGGAAATCAAATTCAACAGGGAGGCTTAAGTCACCAGCAGCAGTTGCAGCAATCAGGTCTAAGCCAGCAGCAACTGCAGCAACTTGCAATGAATCAGCAGAGGCAGCAGTCTCAACTTACACCCGCACCGCTAAACCAGCAACTTCAGCAAAGTTCTAACCAGCAACTTCAGCAAAGTTCTAACCAGCAACTTCAGCAAAGTTCTAACCAGCAACTTCAACAAAATTCTAACCAGCAGTCATCTATGGGCTTACAACAAATGCAGTCTCCTTTGGGGCAGCAGCATCAACAGTCCCCTGTAAACCAGCAGCACCAACAATCTCCTGTTAATCAACAGTCCCCATTAAACCAACATCAACAATCACCTTTGAGCCAGCAGTCGCCTATTAATCAGCAGCAACTTCAACAGTCACCTCTAAATCAGCCTCAGCCTTTGCAATCTCCAATAAGTCAGCAGCCCCAGCAGTCTCCTTTGGGTCAGTCTCCGTTAGGCCAGCAGCAACACCAACAATCTTCGTTGAATCAGCAGTCTCCCCATGGTCAACATCAGTTGCAGCAAACCCTCAATCAACAAGCCTCGCAAGTTCAGCAACAGTTTCAGCAGTCGAATATGAACCAACCTCAACTTCACCAAGGTGGATTGGGTCAGTCTCAAGGCCCTCAAACTTCAATGAGTCAGCAACAAATTCAGCAAGCAGGTATGGTACAAACGCAAGTTCAACATGCAACCTTGGGACAAAATCAGCAGATTCAACATCAACTGCTGCAGATACCTCCTCAGCTGCAACAACAATTGCAACAGCAAAACAATCTTGTTCGTGGTCAAGGGCCAAGTCTACAAATAAATCAGGGCTCCCAAAGACCATTATTACAATCTGGCCAAATTCAAAAACCACAAGGTCCAGGATCACAAGCTCTACTAAATCAAAATCAGATTCTGTCACAACAAATTCAGCAAAATACACAGTGGCAACAAACAATCGTTCGTCAGCAACAGCCTCAACAAAACCAAGCTAGGCCGATGATGCAACCTGGACAGAATCCTCAGCACACTCTTCGTCATCAGATACATCATCAAAGTCAGTTAAATGTAGGACAGCTAAATGCCCAGCAGCAACAACAAGTCCAGATGAATCAACAACAGATAGTTCAGAATCAATCCCCACAGCAACAGCAGGGTCCTCAACAGCTGCAGCAGTTATTACAACAACCCCAGTCACAGAACGTTTTAAGGCAGTCACCAGCCCAACACCCTCAAGTTCAAATGACAATGAATCCTGCAGGTGTCCAGCAGTCAGGATCTCCATTGCAGTCAGGGCAAAACCCCCAGCAACAGCAGATTGGTCAGAAAGTGCAGTTCCAACAAGGGACTGCTCCTCGGTTAACCCAAGCATGGACCCATCAGCAGCAGCTGGAAATCATTCGGCAAATTCAAATGGATCCTCAAATTAAAGCCCAGTGGGCTCAAATGGACCAATCTCAGAGAACTCTTTTAATTCAAAAATTAGCGCAGCGAAATCGAGAAGAGAGTCTTAGACAAGAAATGATGTTGCGTCAGCAGAAAATGACTAGCCAAGCCCAAGGGCAAACCCAGCAAAAATTTATCTCTCCTAATCAAGTTCCTCAAAACAGCCAAAGACCCCAAACTCAAATGATAGTTACCCAACAACAGCAACAAGCTGGCGGTGTTGTGAGAACTCAACAGATTTTCACCCCGCAGGTTGGGCAACAGTCATCTCAACCAAGACTGAATGTCCGACATGTGTTAGTTCACCAAGGCCAACAACAGCGAATGCCACAGCAGCAACAACAACATATAATTTTGCAGCAACAGCAACTTCCTTCAGGAATGTCTCCTCAGCAACAACAAATTATTTTGCAGCAACAGCCTAATATCCAGTCGGGTGTTGCAACTTCGCAATCAATAATATTGCAGCAGACCCAAGTGCAACCCGGAATTCTGAGTCAAGGAGGGGTTCAAAAACAGCCACAGCAAATCATTGTCCAGCAGCAACAGTTATCATCCGGAATGACTCAACAGTCCCCTCCATCACAAATTATTCTGCAGCAACAACAGGTTCAAGGCAACATGCCTCACCAGCAATCTCATCCGCAGCAGATAATTTTGCATGGAGTTCAAAATCAGCAAATTCTGCGACAGCCCCAGTTACAACCTGGAAATACTCAGTCACATCAACATATAATTTTGCAGCCCCAGACTGTTCCCGTAGCAGGAGGACCTCCACATCCTCAGTCTTACCAACAGCAGCAGATGGTTCGACAGGTAGGTGTAGGCTCTCAGCAACCGGCCCAGCAGCAAATAATTATACAGCAACAAGCCCCACCAAGAACTCCTCCCCAGTCCCATGGAAATGTCATTCAAGTTCAGCAGCCAACCGCTCAACCTGGGACACCATCGTCGCCTCATGCTCAACAGCAGCAAACTTCAAAAATAGCAATACTGCAGACCCATTCGGGTCAAGCTCCTCCACCCGGGACACAATGGATTACATCTCCCAATCAGCAGGTGAGAATGGTGACATCCACACAAGTTGGACAAATTCAGCAACAGCATCTAAGGCCAGGTGTTGATCAAGCAACAAATTCCCAACCTGTTCCACAGCAGTGGACTATTCGACAACCAAGTCCAGTTGGAAATGTAACTTACAGCACTAATCAAACTAACATGCCTTTCGTGAGTTTTCAGCAAAATAGAAACTTTCCAGTCGTACATGTAAAATTACTAGTACCAAAGTAGTTAATTAGGGCTAACCTACGGCTACTTCTTACGTAAATCTAGGCGCTAAACTGCATTTATTTGACCATTGTTTCTGTGATTTTCTGTGTTGTTTTTTCATTATTATGCGTTCTTTTTGTGTAATCAGCGGAAGCTGAACCTAACATATTTTTATGTGCGCGTTATTTCGTCTATGTATTATTTCGAAGATTCGCTGATTTATAGATATGTTATTTCAGATACCATATCTGAAATAGCTTACTTTTCAAAGGTTTTCAGTACGTAAAATATTTATCTAAATTCTTGCCCACCATGGGAACCTTCTTCCGCGATTCATTTGACCTTACGACACTTAACACTTCTTTGCCATTTATTTGAGGATTTCATTGGCTAGAAATTTCTGCATTACAAGGCCTAATCCATAGTAGTATTTCGGAACCAGCTAGAACCCCACGCATCTCAGAGGTTTCTAAGAATGCTTGGGTTCTTTTTCGTTCACGTGAGCCATTGTTCGCTTTAAAATGAAAGGTCCAATTGTAGTTGGGAGTCTGTTGCTACGCTTATTACAGCCAGTATGCTTTGCTTTTAAAGTTAAAAACTTATTTTTGAATAAAGCACTATACAGTTATCATGTTTTTACAGGTTCAAGTCGTCAACTCAAAAACAAAAACAGCTTTAGCAAACCTTTTAAGCAATCGACTGCAAGGCAATGCGACTCCGGAAGCAACAACTCCTGGTACAGGAAGTAGTAGTCCAACTGTGACCCCTTCCCCGCCGCAGCAGCAGCAGGTTATGTGTCCCCCTCCTCCTCCTGCAAATGCTCAGTCCCCACACCAAGGCCTTTCTCCGCAGCATTCGTCACAAGCTGCCCAGCAAAATATTTTAGTCCAACGAAGAACACTGACTACAATAAATAACACACAAAAAGCGGCACCAATAACTGGAGTAGGTCGCGTCCCCGGTCCTGGGCAATCATCGCAAGCCGGATTAGGTTTACCCGTAGCAACCCCGCGAGCTCAGTTTTATGGACATGACCCTAGCATTAAAAGTAATATTTGAAAGCTAAAATCGTGATGAAAATAATGTACGTACTCTATTACAGATTGCTTTATTTTCTGGCACATTTCAGTACCTGTTGAAGGATTCTTGTTAGGCTGTGTTTTTTGGGCTCCTCTACCACTGGAACCGAAAAATTGGCATTTAAGTGTGGAGCAATATGGAGGAGAGGTAGAACAGTCAAACACGAGCCGAGTTACTCATGTTTTGTGTGAAACACAAAAATTCCCCGAGTTTCAACAGGTTCTGAAGGAAGGAAAGCGATTGGTAACCCTGCATTGGCTTAGTGATATTTGTTTGCGGAGATCCGTGATGCCACCATATTTTGCAATACATTTGCCTGTTCCTTTCGCTGAGTAAGTTAAATAAAAAGAGTGCCCAAATTAAGTGTCGGAATTATAATCGACTTGTCAGTAGGCATCACAGATTGTTTAAATTTTGTTTTAGAAATGATAGACCATTGAAAGGGGATCAGGTGGCCATAACAGGCTTCACAGTTGAAGACAGAACTCGTGCCAAACATATGTTGACTATTTTGGGAGCGGAAGTGAACTCACATTTCGTAGTTAATATGAAAATGCTATTGGCTCACAAGTAAGTAAATGAGTATGTTTTGGAGGTCAATTAACCTGCGTGTCGGGATAACGAATTCCTTTATTTTATTCATAAGACCGGAAGGAACGAAGTACCAAAAAGCCCGAGAATGGAAGATTCCTGTTGTTAACGTGCAGTTCCTAAATGAATTAATGTTTGGCCTTGGGGCATTACCGTTTATTCATAGCCCGAAATACCAGCATTTCAATGTTGAATCGCCTTTCAGATTCGATATTACTCCTGTTTCTCATCTGATGAGTAAGTGATGTTTCCGAAGCGAAGATTGATTCTTAATTTTATACAAGCAGTACGTAATATTCCAATCTTCAAAAACTTAGATCCGTGGAAAAGTCCTATTCGTGTGAGTTCTGAAAACTTTGAAAAGTATAAAAACCGTAAGCGGCCTCTGGAAAATAAAAATGAAAATACAACGGAATGTAAAAAGCCGCGGCTTTGGGGGGATGAGAATGATATTGATGATGAGCCCCTGACCCCTCCTCCCATCGCTGTTGGTGACGAAAATGACCCGAAGGTGCACGTAAAGATGGAAGTTGACGAGGAATCCGCAGGAGAAAATAAACCCAAGGAAAAGGAAGAAGTCGTTAAAGATAAAAAGCCAGTAGCTGTCATAGTCTCCGGATTCACTCGGGATTACAAGAAAAAAGTATTGATCTGCTAACAATTATCAGTACTTGATATTCAATTTGTAGTCGTTGCTCTAATTTTAATCCTTGAATTACAATTTCAGATCACAGAAAAAATAGTCGGACTCGGAGGTCGTGTCACCAGTGATTATCGAGACGCAACTCACCTCCTAATGAAGCAAAGTTCCCGTACCAAAAAACTCTTTGTTTGCCTCTCGCGTGTGCGATATATTGTTACATTGAATTGGCTGATAGATAGTTTGCGAAACAGTAAATTTGTGGATGCAGAACCGTTTATAATGAGCAATGAGCTGGTGGAAAAAACTTATGGGGTGAAACTAAAGGATCTCCTAACGAAAACTGATCGCCATCTTTTGTTTGCTGTATGTATTTTAATTCTTTCAATGAAATATGTATTTTAGATAACTTAGGAGTGGCTGAATGAAAATATTTTGTGTTTATGGGTTATTTTTCAGAACGTCACTTTTTTCATCACTCCAAGTTGCCTTCCATCCGTGTCTGATCTGCAAGAAATTATTGAATCAGCAGGAGGACAAGTCGATACAAAACAGAAATCTCTTCAAAATGTGCGCCAGCAAGCAATTAAAAGCCCCCGGCGATATGTTATCATAACTTGTGTAAAAGATTTCCCACTAATAGAGGAAGCGTGTAAGGCTCAAGCCTCACAAGGAATCCGTAAGTAGAAGTCGTTAGTTTAGATTTCTCATTTTCCATGTTTATCACGAATACAAATTGCTGTTTTTTGTAGACATACACACCCCGGAGTTTGTACTTGAATCAATCGCTAAGCAGCGATTCAAGCCTTTAAAAACCTTGGCCAGGCTTCAGACTGCCCAAGAAAAGAAAGCATTCGCTTTGGCATCGGCTAAAAACAAGAGATAGCTAAAGTATTTAAAAAATTGTACGAGTTTTGGTAAAATTTCTGTGTTAAACGTTTTCCGATGAAGAAATTATTTTATCGGAATCATAGCATTTTGTATTTTATACACGGATAGTATAAGAAAGTATACACGAGATCTCTGCTTATCCAAAATCTTTACATCCCATATTTGTTAATATTTAATGTTTTTGAATAACTAAGATAATTGAACTGTGAATTTAATGGCCTTGTATGAAATTTTTTTGCTTTGTATTTCGAATTAAATTAGGAGTGATTTTGATGTAATTCTTACATACCTTTGCTGATTCTTATAGTATTAGTATTTGTATTTTCCAAAATGTTAATAAAAATATAACTAGTATTTTCGGACGAGGCATGAATAAAGATGCAGACATTTCAAGCTGGAAAACGTTTACAATAATGGTGGTAATTTTTGTACTTCGTGCATCCAGGAAATTTGCTCTAGAGTTAGAGTTCAAGTTACATTATCTCTTTCTTAAATTTCGAAAACGTGAGGATTGGCATATTTACTAATTTTGTGTGACGTTTGGCCAATATTACTTTTTAGGGCACCGCAGGGGCCCTTATGCGATTGTCATGTGCCGACATCCGCGAACACAGTTGCTGCTGAAACCGATTTCAATAAAAAAATTTGTGAACGTTCCTTAGGTGACTTGTACCGATTAGTTCGAATTTGGTTGAAATCGGTCGGGTAGACTCGGGGCAAAAAAATATTTGTTGTTTTTCGTTTTCATGTGATAACTTTTATGTAAACCCATAGACCAATTTTAATGAGGCTTTCTTTAAAAACCCACTGCTTGTCATTAGCTACATTTAGACTATCCTGAATTTTTGATTGGGAGCTTTAATATTTTCCAAAAAATTCTGATTTTTTTTATTTCAGTGAAAATTTTTCTTTTGCCAACTATATGTGATTCGAAACATTTTTCCTGTGTATTTTGAAATTTTGATTCGGCGCTTATATATTTTTTTAAATCCTCAAAATTTTAAAAATTTGTTATTTTAGTGACATTTTTGTTTGTCAACTATATATAAGTAACTAGAAACATTTTGAATATCCTAATATGATTGGACGCTTTGGTTTCTTTTTAAATTCTCAAAATTTTGAAATTGTTTCATTTCAATGACATTTTGTCTTCGTTAACTACGTGTGACTCGAAACATTTTGACTACATGTCCTGAAATTTTGATTCGGTGCTGTAATATATTTTTTTTAAATTCTCTAAAATTCTGAAAATTTTTCAATGAAATTTGTTTTTGTCAACCATATGTCACCTGAAAAATTTTGACTATCCTGATTGGGCGTATTAATAGATTTTATACGCGGTGGCGGTGCCATGTGCAGAAGCATCCTTGTAGGGGTGCCACGAATTGTTGCGAAGCGACAATTTTTAATTCGTTCCTTTATTTGAATTTGAGTCACAACATATATATAGTCACTAATTTCAACATGCTGGCTAAATGGTTCATAAACAGTGATCAAACTTTTCTGTTCCCAGCAGAAACATTTCAAATTTCCAAAGAATGATTCTTTGTTGTCATGCCGCGTGATTTTAATGAGTATGAGTACGTTACATTTTTTCAAAGAATATGGGATTGTTCAGCCTAGCTGCTAGGAGGAAGCAGAATTATTGTCGTTTTTTGAAACATTGGATTCACTGTCGCAAAAAGCAGTTGTAGGCGAGCTTTTACTAACAAAAAAGGCCTTTCAAAATTTGGCCTAACTTCGGAACACTTGTGCCGATTTTAATATTTTAACTTCGAAGCGAAAAAAAATCAAATTTAAGTCAATGTTGTTACTTCCGAAGTCCTTATTACGAACACATAATGGAGGTTGTAAGGGCGAAGGCCAAATCGACCTGAATAAACGCTATATATATATTACGAAAACATTCAGAGATTTTGAAAGTTTTCCACAAAGCTCGGCCCTTCATTGCATTTCTGCAAACGTATAGTTACTATTTCAAATATTTTGGTTTTTATCCCATAAGATGTTAGTGAAAATTGGCACAAAATTAAAAAATATAAGCAAGAACTTACATGAAAAATTTGTAATAATTATGCCATAATCCCTAAAGTTATGGAATGGTGATTTTTTGGTTATTTAAGTTGCTGCGACCATTCGAAATATATGAAATACGAGTACAAAAAGATCTACAGTTCACGTAATTAGGTAATGGAAAAATTATGTAGACCTGGCAATTAATTTGGGAAAAAAATTATGTAAAGATCGTCTTTAAAGTTGGTGATAATTATTTTGAGGGTTGGTGTCTTGTGATTTTGGTGTTATTTTTTCGAAAAGATTAATTACTTAGAAATCCCAAGTATTTTCGAAATTAAACCAAACACATTTTGAACGTTGAAGTAGGAATGATTGTTTATGCTCGACTACTCGAGTAGTCCGAGCAAATTAAATTTTTGTTTCAGTGAAGTTTAATAATGTTTAACTAGAATTACTCAAAATGGCTACTTCAGCTAGAAATATGTTCTCAAAATGACCGGAAGCATCATGGGACAAAAACCATATTATGGCAAAACTGACGAACTGGCCAGTGCAAAGCACGAAATTCACTTAAAGAAGATTTAATGTGCCCCTACTCTAGGCAAAGTGCTGACATAATGGAATTTATAAATAAACACAGACATGAATTATTTGTTATAAGTACGAAAATTATACAAATGATTAAGTTCAGAGCTTTAGCAACGACAGAAAAACAGTTAGATTGACGTACGGATATTAGTACGTATAATAAAGTATGAATTTAAGTCACGTCTCATTGTCAGATAATTTTTACAAAATAGCAATAACACCACAGGCAAGTCGTCCTCCAGCATTTCCTGTTGTTACACTTCCTTCATCTCCTCCCTTCCCCAAGTCGTCTTCTTTTTCATGTACTACAATCGATCTTCCAATGATAGATGCTGTTCCGGTCAAAGAAATTTTGCTGTCACTAATTTTCACCTCAGCTACCCCTTCAGAGTTAGCTTCAATATTTCCCAGATCTCCTATATGACGCTTGGAATCTTCGGGCGACCCATGGGGTTGCTAATTTTTGTAACCAAAACAAATGTCACAATAATAATTAATTAGCAATATTTATAATGAGGTTTAAAAAGTAAATCAACACATGATTCAATGAGCACGATTACCGCAAGCTGACATTAGAAGAAGAAACACGATTCCCACCTCCCTTTCTTTTCAATTCCAGTATTTTCAACATTGTTACCATTAAATACAATAGTATTGGAGAGAGAAAGAAATAATAACTTTATTTCGCTGACACTACAACAGTGTTTGCCTCGCGACACAGTATAATTTTACAATGTTTTAAAATGAATTTAAAGGTTAATCTTGTTTAAACAATTTTGATTTTTAACCATATAAATGATTATGAGCTATTCTACACGTCCCTCTTATTACTGCTATAATAATGTTCTCTAACTTTATATTGAAATACTTTAAATTGAAACTTTTGACCTTTTCAACAATAATATATAACAATCCTATTTCTACATACATCCTAATCCTAAACTCTCAATGCTGATAGACATTTCTTGGATACATTAGATTTGTTAGGTTTAGGTTAATGCATGTTTAAAATATATGATTATAAAATATATTTTATAATCACGGCAAGCAATTATCTGGTGGTCTACATTGCTTGCTAAAAGTATAGAATAATTTTTAATCGGATCATCAGGCATCAGGCCGTCGAATGAAATCAGATCAAGCTGTCACAGTTTTTTGGGAGAAACTTCTACTGTGGCACTCCTTTAATAAATATGAACCTTAACGGACGAATTTAACTTGTAATTAAGAGACTGAATATTTAAAGTGAACTGAGCCTCCGCAAAAGGAAGGGGACCTGTGCTATCTCAAGAAAAGGCCAGGAAGTTGGACCAATTTATTTAAGAACCCCCGTGGATAAACCAAATAGTCTTTAAGACCAAAATAAATCAAAGGCTCTGCGCTTAGAATACATCGAAGATTTACTTTTTCTTTCAAATGATTAAACACTTTCCGTCTAACGATTTATATTTAAGGAGGTCCGACTTATGGGATGACATAAAAAATGGTCAATAGAAAGTTAGCGCAACTCTTTACATAGTATCTCCCATTTAAAACATATAGCATTTCTAGAACATATAAACCATTTTTACATTTGAATTGAAATAAACCTCAAGCTACTCACCGTAAAAGGGTTAAAATGACCCAATGCGGATTTACAGCCACCTGCAGTATTGCCACTCTGATGGATATGGAAACCATGCTTTCCAGGGGTAAGCCCTGAAATCGTACCATTAATATTGACAGCGGCGTGATTCCCTTCCTGGCTCATGTACAGAACCCCACGAACCCCACTATCTTTATCCGGATGCAAAACCACCACAGCCAATTTGGTCTAAAATTTTTATAAAACAAAAAATTAATTAGCAATAAAGTAATAATTATACATTCTCATTTCGGACACACTGTGTGTAAAAAGAGCCAGTACGTATGTGTAGTTGGATGGGCCGACGAATACTTCGTATACATCGGACACAACCCCTGAGATTCCCGAAGCTCGTCGAGCATAAATGGATCTATCTTTGCTCTGTGGCGAAGTAGACGACGCTTCAGTAGTTTTAGATTCTACCTGTCTGGCCGCTCGGAGAAGATTTCCAGTAGTTGAAGCTCCATGGACGGTTGCGATGGCCAGTAGGGCCAAGATACAGATTCGCAACATGCCTGTGTAGCAGCAGTACATTTCACGTCAAGTTCCTTACAGATACTAACAATTAATTGGGTCGTTTCTTTACTGCATATCAACACATTTACTATTTACCTGCTCTACCTAATATACAGAGGAGCCCCCGCATTTAAATTGTTGAGTGTATAACAAATTTATTATGACCCTTTCCATTCATTACATTCATTATAGGCAAAGTCGTTTAAAAAAATACCTTTAAGATTTTTACCTTACTTAAAAGAATTCTCATTATTATAGAAGTAATAATATAAAGTAGCCATTCTATTTGGAAAAAGTTACCATACAAATTTTCCCGTGAAGAGACAAAATTACCTTGTTAGACTCCAATAGTAAGGAATCTAAAATGTTTACATAATTTGCCTCAACTTTAGTTTGTGTAGTCCCATAGAATAATATTGAGCACATGCTTTATATTATATGTGAGTGTATAAAGGAAGCAGTTTGACTTGCAGCTGCATACCAGCATTTTAGAATGGAAAATGAAAGCCCTATACCTCAATATAATGCTTACACTACTCCAAGTATACCTGTTAAAAAAGCATGCATTTTTCTTATATTAATTAACTCTATACATGCACGCTGAACCATTATGAAAGGCGTGTATGAAAAATTAATAGTGAATATATAGAAAAAATAGTATCAGAAAATTGACATACTCATCCAGCATGTTCATACGGAAGACAGAGCATATACATACATAGATACTTATTTACTAGATAGTACAACAATATATTCATAAAAGTAATTTATAGTGTGTTAAGACAGTAGTAATTACATCCTTCCAATCTTTTTTTTCCATTTCATTGTAGAAAGTCTCATTGTGTACAAGAACAAGAATTGCTCTCCTATCAAGTATGACCCATTCATCCCAGGCCAAATATGTCTATGAGAGGAAAATCCATGAGGAATTTAAAATAATCCAGGGGTGTTTAAGTATTATGCACATTTAACTTTCTTTCCGTTCCTTAGAAGCATGTGTGTACGTTATATTGTATATATCTGAATTTTAAATAACATGTATTTTCACATTCAACTGAATAACAAGAAATAACCAGTTGAGAGAAAGCTCATTAAATGTGAGCTAACATCATATATATACATCATAGTCTTTGAACTGTCTGCTATTTGCATGATGCAGGATGGGGCACAAAGTCATTCACATATTTCTTGTAATGTTGAAACGTTGACAAGCACACACACACACACAAACACAAACTACCATTTCCCTTTAATTCCATTTGCCGCAGGGATTAAAATGGAAACTTGACTGAGATCTCTATCAGTAATTATACACCTTGCTTTAAATTAAGATATCAAACCAAATTATGCAACAAGTCTGCTGAAAAGACTCTCGCCATGTAGAGTAAATGAGATTTTAGGAGAAGAACAATCTTGTTTTACAATGCTCACATAGTTTACCGAATTTTTTAATATACTTATTGAAAATCTTAAGTCAGGTATTGGTAGGATTTTAAAGCTTGTTAAAATAAGCCTGAAGGAAACTCCAAGCTATAACTGACGTTGCCGTCTTGGCTTGATTATTAAAAATTATTATGGTGTTTAATTTGCTAAATATAATGTGCATTTGGGCTATCGGGCTTGTGAGAACTTAAAAATCTATTTTCCCATGGTATGGTTGTTGTGACGTTGAGAGTACGCGGTAAATAAATTATTAATACTTTTTTGCAACTTATTGGCTTATGGAACTGCCAGACCTTAAGTAGTATAGGGAAAAGCCGGAAATTAAATGAATTGATACCGTAGTTGGTCAAAGCCCGAATGCTTGGCTTGTCAGTGATCCCTCCCAAGTCTTCCCGTTTGAGGTTGAACGCTCCTGTGATAATTGGAATCTTTCGGGGAAAAGAGAGATTATTGCAACACGAACTTAATTCACCTTTAAATAAAGCTTATTAGGAAAAATAAAGTAATTTTGTGTATGGCTGTAATTATTAACTCAGTTTAATTACAATCAAATTAATTTCCCATACCTCCGAATAATGTTTCTTCAACTCGTTATATAAAATTGATTAGGAAAATTATAGGGGGAAATTATTGAGAAACAAATATGTAGAGGATTTAGAGAAATATGAGTTGATGCAAGCACGGTAGCTGAAAATTGAATAATAATCAAAGATGAGAAAGTGAACTTGATTAGTTCTAAAGACAGGATAAAAGACGACAGGTGTGTAGGTACATCACAAATGCATATTTAAATATACGAAAAATATAATAAGCTAGGAGATATCAAGGGAAATGTTTAAAATACAAGGTCAATAAATACTTTTCACATTTTCAAGGTGAATCGGTCGCCTCCAGGGATCTCATCTCCATTGTCTCACCGTCGTCGTGTCTCCTTTATTATTGCTACATGAGCTTTATAATGGTGTCCTGCACCTTAAAGCAAAATAAAAAAGATACCTTGGCATTACCAGCTGACTCATGTTGAAAAATATACATATTTATTTCCCAGCTATTCCATTTTACGTATGAAGAAAAAAATACACAGGCGTGTGTACGGACATAATGATGAAATGAAATAAATATACGACACAAGTGTAAATACTTTTAATATTGATGCCACAAATACAAGTTCCACTACTGTCCTGCAAGTTTATATGCTATGACCAGTCAAATAAAAGTGACGCTGCGGTTTTCTTGAGTCATTGCCTTCGGATCTGTACAAGCAAACCCAAGGGCGATCTGACAAGAGGGGTGAGAATAAGGATGTATAGCCTCAGATAATTTTTAATAAAGCATGTTCCTTTTATCCATGATGTATATAAGCTGTCACGATATTGTGAATTGTACTTATTTTCTATGTACATTTTGCATGTCATATAGATAATTTGCACAACTAATTTCCAAAATTTGTCTCCGATTCTTTAAAAACAAGTTGTTTCCTAGCTTGTGACAAGCTCCTTGTTTCTTTTTAATACGTACACCCCTTGAACATACACACAACCCTTGAAATATGTTTCATTACATCGTAGTGAGTTTATACTAAATCAAAGGGACTGAAAGTGTAACTCTTAAAAACAAGAAATAAATACCCTTCAAAGTTAATAACTATTCGATTGTCAAGTTAGTAAACACTGCTGCCTTTCCTTCGGCATTACAAACAACAAGCTGGGCTAATAATTTACGTCAATAAAATTGTTCAGCTCACTCTGGCCCTAGCCTTCAGTATGTAAATGTGTAAGTAGATATATGTGTGTTTGCGTTGGATCGATCAGTTTGAATATATGAAATCGATTATACAGCTTTTCTTATGTCCACTTTTGACAGTCAACGCTGGATCGCTAACATCATGTTATTTAGTAACATGCACTATACCTTTCCAACGCAGTTTCTCTATAATGTAATTTCAATTCATTTTTATATTTATTACGTAAGGAGATGATTGATGATAGTCTTCTACCTTGATGGAACCACTTTTATCTTAAATATACTCAATGTCTTATTTCAGAAATTAAATAGGTTCACCCACGTTTAATGTGGAGTAAGTGACCGCATTACCAGCAATGACCTATAATGCTATTCATATGCATTCACCAATTTAGAATACTTAGTATGGACAGATATTTTTTTTATTTTGGCACAAGGTAAATAAGTGCCTGAATTTTAATCGGATATGAGCGGTTATTTAATCAAAGCATTCTGTAGAAAACAGCAGTACTGTAGTAGACTTTGTGATCAAGAGCCGAAAGCGCAGTATTAAAAGAAACCTAACATACTCTCCGAAAATAATTACTCCTATTTGGAAGTTGAGAAATCGGAGGCGCTTACGACAATTTTTGATTTATGATTCTGTCTGTAATTCTGGAGAAAAATTGTGGAAATGTCCGTACTTATATACACACAGATCGTAATCGAAAATATCTATGATGGCTGAAATCAACCTATGAGGAAACCCTTTAAGATATCCCTTCAAGAATTGCGGGAAATTCTAATTCATTTCCTCCGTAGCTAAGAAAAAACCAAAATTTGTAATTACCTCGGCAAGCGTTAAGGGAGTACAGGGAAAGAAGGCGACTTCATTTAAGATTTTTTCTTTGCTTATGACTTTTATACACATTATGGAAGAATTAGCTATCGTAACTTTTCAATTACGACCCAACTTACGACAATTTTGCTTTCGAGAATTGAGAATAAGCGGCTCACCAAAAGCCCCCTGATGTTTTATCGAGATTCATTTACATATATACGCAGTCATATTTTTATGATGCATAAATGAATTCAGAGTTGATTTGAAAATAAAGTCCGTGGTCACGTATCGACGTATCTACTATAGAATCTCGTATTGGAGGTCTTTAGACCGCGCAGTCCGATATTTTGCCCAGTTCAAACAAAATTGCATTTACTTCAATAAAATACTTACGCAGATGCCTACGCTGAATATATTGACAACGGTATTTTCGATATACCGGCGGGACTTTGAGGTCCCGCAGGACGAAAATTGAATTATTACAATAATTTTTCTAATTCTCAGAAGTATTATTGTTTCTTATTTTGCAGGAATTTGAATTTTACTGTTACTAACTGGCACTTTGCAGATATTGTAATAATAATTGCATTTACATACTTAAAGACTTTAAAACTAAAAAATTCTTAGAAGGAAGCATGCACTCCTTTGACACCACTAAATTGATGTAAGTCACTCTCTAGCGGCAGGCTAAGAATCTGTGGCACTATAAGTGTCTCTTAAACATCTCATTGCACTTCTATCCCGTCCCAAGCAAAGCTTTCACATGAAAATATAACAGAAAATTTTGGATTGGAGTTCCTACAAGTTTTATACACCGGACGTGTATAGGTAAAAAGTTTCGCTGTTTCATGAGATTTGCTTGTTTTCTCTTTAGCTCCCAAAAGCATTCGGAGAGTCAAAAGCTCCCTCTTGCGGTCATTTTCTACCCCTCCTCTATGCTATAGTTTCCTACGCATTGGGAATATTGGGATGGGGCTTATTTTTAATAGTAGATAAATTCAACCTCTTCAGAACCAAAGGTGGGCACATATCATACATTTATGCCTAAATATAGGCGAAATTGTAGGTATGCTAACAAATTGTAAGAATTT
>JAQFXU010000934.1:0-37445 GCA_034693705.1 Spatulosminthurus flaviceps
CGAAATAGTTTTTGGACGAATTTTTTTTGGATGAAACCTTTGGACGAAAAGGCTTTTGGACAAGATGTCCGTCTCCCCGTATAAAGATGCAAACAATGCTCCTGTTATGTTCATTTCTTTATCTGATTTTAAAAGTTTACTCTTGATTGTTTCCACTAAGGTTGTTAAAACAGAATTAGTTTTTCCAACAAAAAAAATTTAAACTGAAAAATATTCTTTCCTCTTCCTATACCTCAGAATATAATCAAACAGATCATAATCATGTTTCCCTGTTGTGTGTTGTTGGCGCATGTTGAGGTTCTGTTCCATGCCTCTATGCGCCTATACAATGCAATGGTTACAATACAATTTAAAAAGTGATATTCAAAAAAGCAAATAAAAATGCGCTTTACCAACATATGTGAATAGCTCTTGCCATTATAATAACATAATAAGTAAGCGCCAACGATTTTATTTGCTCATGAATGCGTTGTTGTGACTTATGACCAAAAAATCAATTGTGACTATCGTATTTTGGTGATGTATTTATTTAACCATGTTAAATCTAATCACAAAGTATTTTATGAACAATATTTTTGACGGGCACCCGTCTGTTTCTACCCAAAAAGGTGAACCCAAATGTCCCTATAAAATTAATAAAGTTTACTACATGCATACGTAAAATGCCTTAGTAATTTTGACCATTTCTTTGCCATCAGTCATACTACTAAAACTGCAGCAGCAACACATAAGACCAAAGCCACTCGTAGACTCTTAAAAACTTGGTACAGAATAGGTGATATTACCACTTACTATTCCAAATAATTACATTAGCTAATGACGTAACTAATTGTATAAAATTGCTGCTAGTATTCTTGTGAACATGTGAAAATCATTTCAATATGAAATGACATCCATGTTCGTAACATCAAGGTCAGAAGGACTCCTGAACAAGGAGCAAACAAAACGATTTGTACAATTTAGTCCTTTCGCAAATTATTGTTATCGCGAAAAAACACTCTAATTGCCGACAATAATTGCTCCAAACCGCTTTAGCTACATGTTATTTGGAGATTAGATTTAATTTAAATTTTGGTCCCAATGTCCCATCGCATATGTTCAATAACATGAAATATTCAGCCCGACGCCCGACTATTACGTAATTAAGGAACATTGAAATATTTTCAAATTGAACATGTCACAAAAAAGTACAAACTTTTCTAATAGTCATATGCATCTATATAATAGTTTGAAATTTTTAAAGCCTTTTTATGTACGGAATCATAGAAGGTTATTACATGTACCAAGAATAAAACTTGCTTTGTAAGGAATTTTCTTACGTGATTCTACAAAAATCAGACATTCCATTTCTCACCTGCAAAGCAAGCACACTCTCTTCGAAATGGGGACGAAAAAAAGTGTGAAGCTTATTCGTCGGGCTGTAAAAATGACAAATATTTTGGGAAGTTCTCCTTACTATTACGATACGAAAACAAATCGAATTAAAGTCACTGATTCTCGCACTCGAAAATTTGCCTGGATTATTAATATTGGATGTTCAATTTTGTATGAAATATTCGTCATTTTTCGCTGCATTCAAGTAAACTATTCCTGGGAAAATGTACCTTCCTCATTCAAAATATATATGGAGTACGTAAGTTTCTCCAACATGTTGCCCTTAGTGCTCCACACAAGCATTCTTCTACATAAGGATCATTGGGCAGCAACAGTTAACAGAGTTTTGACCTTTGCCGAAGTGAATGAAGGTTCAGTATGGAAATATTATCCTTGTGTGGAACTTGACGCATTATTTTGAGAATTTTTGTATGCACTTCATTCAAATGTTTTAAATTAGTTTTGTTTGTACATTTCAGCATCCCCGAACCCAAGCATATTTCTAGGAAAAACTCGGGTAATTGGATGCGAAAAGTTTCAGCAATGGTTTATGGGACTGGGGAACCTGGTCGTAACGTTGAGGATTCTAGGAGCTGTCCGGCATCCTGAGAGGCCAGCACTTTTGTCCTCCCTAATGGACAACGCAGCCCAGATGACGCTACCTCAGATTCTGCCATTCCTTGTGTTTCATGCGTACCATCTATGGTCACTTTACTGCAACCTGTATCTTTTTGCTGTACCAGTTTACTTCATCATATTTTGCTGTCTGAACACACTTAAAAATCTCAAGTAAGTTAAAACCGAGGATGCGCTCGGAGTTCAAAGTATGATTTAATGTATTTATTTAATCTGAGGCGCGACATTAGAATTTTTAAAGTCCTTTTTGAGGAGTTAAACTTCACTAACAATCCAGTCTGCTCTTGAAAAAAACTTTTCAAACTTTTCAAACTAACAATCCAGTCTGCTCTTGAATACTTTTTCCAGGCTGGATTATACAAAAGAAAACGTTGACGTTGAAAGGGACTACTTCTCAACCTTTCGAATGATTCAGCTCATCGTAAATGACACAAATATTGTTTATGGGTTTGCTCTACCAGCACATAAAGTTCTTTTCTTACTTATGATAATTCGTAGCATTTACGCCACCGTAAGAATGTCAGGTCCAAGTGCTATTATGATGTCTCTTGTTGCGCTTCTATGCTCCACTTGGATCGCCTGCACATTCAATGCTTTAGCTAACATTCGAAAAAATTCTATGGAAGTATTACAGTCCTGGAGAATTTCAGTTAGGACGAAAGAATCACGTAAATTACTGAGGTCTTGCTTGCCCATCAATATAAACATTGGGTCTTATTACTACGTCGACAAAGGTATTATTTTGACCTTAATTTCTGTCGTAGTTACCAACACTATTACGCTACTCCTAACAGAATCGTAGCTTTAAATATGCAGCCTGAAAAGTAAAATGCATTTGCAATTCCAATAATTCGCTTCGGGCTAAACGGTTGTGTTGTTGTGTATCCGCAGTCTCAATTTGTGGAGACCCGAATTTTGATTGCACTGGTCAAAATTTTTCGAATCACATGATCGGAAATTCTGACTGAATGAATCCACCCCTATGTAATCCAGATGCATTTTTATGAATTATTTGTAAATTTTTGCTGCTATTTTAGAATAAAGTTTTGCACATAGAAACCGTGAAATTCAATTTAATAAATAAAACCCAATTTATTTCTCTCCATCGTCGCATATTACCTAACATTTTTTTTCACATTAAAGGACCCACTATATGCCAAGAAAAGGGAAAACTAAAACTGGAACTGAGTAATAACACTTTAAATCTAGTACATATTTGGGTGCACCACCGTTATATACTACAATTTAAACAACCAGCATAGCATACTGTAGACTGTAGCACGATACCGTATAGCAATAATCCGAAAGTTTATCCAGGAAAAATTCCATACTTGTTTTCTTCTTTTTTTTGTTCAACTAAATAGAGTGGAATTCGTAAAATTGTATGTATTTACAACAGTACAGTATTACCTTTTATACCCTAGAAGTTGTTATTTAATAATAATAATCCACTTACTGGAAACTGCGAAATACTTCATCGCGAATTGACCATTTGAAACAAAATTATTAATACATATTGTTACGGAAAAGCTATACATCATCATGAATTAGCCTTTGCATTGGGCTGATGATTGATCAAAGTTGTCAACATTTTTTTCATAACCTTAAGTTTCTATGTAAATACCTACCCACAAATAATTTATTTTTGCACCCAAGTCACACAGCCAGACCCTATATTATGTGCCTTGAAACAGTACTACTTAATGCTGAATGGGAATAAGCAAAGCGTGGCTTGCAATATAATTATTAATATGTACAATTAACAATAATAATTACAACACTAGTACCCACACCATTCCGCATATTTCATACAGTACAACATCCGTAATTATATCCAATTTATACATTGAAACTCGTGCATGATAAATATTCACGTTCAGTGCTCCAGCCTTAACACTGTTTCATGTTACTCCGTCGAAGATCATGTAAAAATTAAAGTCGAAAGCTTGAGACATCTACCACATCTTGGGTTTTTCTTTAGTTCGAGCTATAATAATTATTTAATCATGAATAATTATAATTTATAATAATGCCTAACATGTGATCCCCTTTCCACAAGAAGCTCACAAATATGAAAACAACTTTAAGCAAATCGCGGTCATTACTATTGTATAACTTTTTATATTGAATAATCATAGACATTTTCGCTTCAGAATGGTGAGCGCGTAGAAATTACAATGGATTAGCAGTTAAAAAGTAATAATCATTAGATCTCGTACACAGTTTATTTTTATGTTATCTTACAGCACTCACTGCGTAAGGAATCTTTTTATTGATAGTTTTGGTTAAGTTTTCTTTTGATAGCTTGAGTTGTTGCTATACTCTCAGACGCTGTTTTATATAGTGTCTTTTATTTCTGATTTTTTTGTTTCTGATTTTTTTTGTGTCTGTCACAACAAAACACTATAGTGGTTACCTTACTTTGGTTTTTTTTAATAACAAGATAACCGGTGCTTAAATTGCTAGACGCTTCGGCATCTAGTACTCGGGATGTCATCAACTAAATTCTATTGTGAAGGTTCTATATAGTGCTTCGAAAATCGCATACCTTACTTTAACATTCATGGGTATCGTGCTTAAGTTTACCATAAAATAGAAAAAACATAATTCTAACAGTAATTATTATTATAACTAACTTTTACATACTTGCGTATGTACTACCAAGATTTAAACTGAATATTTATTAATTACTTGTTCTTTAATTATTATTCTTGTATATTCAAACGAAATAAATACCCTTGCTCAAATAATCACCACTAACGGGTGAGCCATTATAGGATCTCTAGCCGAACTATTCATATTCCCGGAGACAAAATTCGTATGTACTACTACAGCTACTTTTAGTTTAATTAGAATGTACATACATGTCGTAGTTTGTATGAACTGGGAAATTATATGTGCATCCTTTTAACTCAATAAACATAAAATCGCACAATCCTCAAATTTTCTGCGATCTCAACTCATTTTTTAACAAATCATTCTACTTAAAATTAAATGATTACAATTCGTTAGACCATAGACCATGTTCCCTAAGTAATACATAATCTATACATCTAACGCAACTGAAGTGTCTTACATAGCATAGCAAATACATAAAGGATATTAGAAAAATGAATTTACATGACCGAACAATACACACCATTATTAAATAATATATTTTTTACAAGAATTTATTTACAACATTGTATTTAAACCCTTGATAAAAAACAATATTTATGCTTAAATTTAATCAATAAGTAACAAATGGGTATATTTGGACACGTAATATCCAAAAAAACTCATTACTAACAGGATTAGAACTTTGACGACTTTTCCGCTATAGAAAAATAGTTATTTGTTGTCGCACTCACCGACAAAAACTATAACTCACTGAATTGCGAATAAACACAAGACTGGATTATTTTAAGGTGAAATAATTAGTACAAAGAAACATTACATTACTGTCGTGCAATATCTGAAATATTAAAAATCACTTAATCTACCATTGCATGTACATAGTTTATCGTTGGGATATATGAAAGTTGTGTTAATGTGTATCTTCTAGAGAAAAAATCATAAGGAAACAACTATATGCTTGTGCATTATTAGGAATTTTTTTTCTTGGTGGATTTTTAGTTCATAATTAATAACATCTCAAAAAACATTATACCACAAATGGGTAAATAACAATTTTAGTGTGTAGCATATTAGTAATAATGATCTTTCAAAACTTGCTGTACATGGTATTGTATACAATTCCTCTTTGCAGAGTTTTTTAATAAAAGATTTTCATGAAGATGGTGATAACATCAATACAATTTAAACATTTTCGGATCATCAATGGAGGGAAAATACTTGCAATTAATAATAATGTTATCAACGTCTACGAGGAGTTACTTTAAGTTTTCAAATTATACTGTAGTTATATTACTCGACCGTTGTACGCGTAAAATTTTCACCAATTATTATAAACTATTATAGTATTGAAGTAGTAGCAGTAGTAATAATAGTAACCACAAAAAAACGTTTCTTATCTACAGCGTGTTTTCAGTCATTTTTCGAATTTACATTGCTTAACCAATTAGAATTAGCAGCAGTTCCCAGCACGGCAGATTCTAATCGCTCCGAGGTCGCAGCTGTTGATGATATGGGAGTAGAAGGACCAGTAATTTTGACATATTCTGATGTAGAATCGGAAACGATTTCGCTATCAGTTCCACTCTCGCGATTGTCACTAGACGAAATTTCATCCCCGTCTGTGTCACTATCAGAAGAACTTGACTCGCATTCATCATCATCGTCCTCTTCATCATCTGGATCATAGTCTACTTCAGCCCCATCAAAAACATACTGCCGTGGACGCCAGTGTAAGAATGAGCCTTCTGATTACAAAATTAGTCGCCAATGTTAGTTAAAATAAAACTGAACGAGCTTATAATAAAATATGAATAAGCTGACTTTCATGTTCCCAAGATTGTCACTTCTAATGCCGTTTCCTTACCTGGTAAACGTGAGGATATATTTTCGTTTACTTTCGGCTCCCAACAAGCCTTCAAAGCTTGAATATCATTTTCAGACTGAGGTTCTTTGGGTTCAGCTAATTCTGGTTGGTAATTATCCCTTGGCAATTTATCCACTTGTTTCAGTTCCTTAGTGGATGCCAAGTCGACAAAATCCGAACCCAAGCTTCTACATAAATGGGAGATGATGGCGTCGCAGTTTCCCAGTAATTCAATATCAAATGTGCAATGAGGAAGTGATTCTCGGTTGATAAGGATCTGAGGTACCTCTGGGGGTAACATACCTACAAAAGAACATTAAATCTCAAATAACCATCGCACAGTTTTAACCGCATTTCGCAAACGACATGCTGGTTTTTTTGTTGTTTTTGTACTACTTCAAAATACGAGCAAAAGAACCCGATTTACAACGTACCAGGAATAAGGGAAACTGGTCGAACACGAAGAGATGACCCAATTACAAGCAGAAGGTCGCAAATGGGCTTATCGACATTAAGATTGTTGTGAAATTCATCTGGTAAATCCTCTCCAAAAAATACTATGTCGGGTTTGACTACAGGTGGGAGAGGAAAGGGATCTTCGGAGGGAAAGTAGTCATCATCCTCCTCCTCCACCACAGACAGTCGACGGCTATGGTCACGGTTTTGATCCATTCCGGGTTCAGGAAATGAGGTGGACCAGGCATACTGCAATGCTTCCTTCTCCTCCGGAGTTGAACAATTAGGACAAAATGGTATTTCTCCGCCGAGAACCTTCTCTTTGATATCGTCTGACTTAACCTTAAATTTACAACTTATACACGTTGCCGTTGCGAACGACCCTGAAAGCACCAAAATAGAGAACACTACTACATACAATTCAACACTGCAAGGGCAGAAACAGACTGCAGACTTAAAAGTGTATCGTAAGATGAACAGAGAGAACTAACACTTACCATGACACATGGTCACTTTTTCAATGCCAGCAATAGTTTCCAGGGTGTCAATGTTCTGGGAGTAATTCCTCAAAAGCTGATTGCGCATTTCTAATTTCCGTATAAATTTATGTGAAAGGGATGGTTCGAACTGGCCTGGGTATAGCTCTTTAGCTGTGGCAAAAAATGGTCGCGGATCTCTTCGAAACAACCGGATGTCAAAAACACTCTGTGGATCCTTTAAATGTGGGAAAACTTTAGATACGCGGGAGTAGAGTCCATCTTTGGATCGAAAATCTGGAATTCCACATGAGACTGAAATACCCGCACCCGTTAGAACTAGAATTCTCTTGGAACACCTAAAATATCAACCACCATTTATTACTACACAATGAAACGTTCAAACTCGTTTCCTTCAATTAACGATAGTAAATGAGTCAGAAACTTACCTCAGTAACCTTGTCACATCCTGGATTGTCGTTACATGTCGAAGTTTATGCCTGGGCGGAGCGAACTCCGGACAGCTTAAAATATAATTCATAAAACGCTGGAGCTGACTGTCATCTGGGTCGTTCCGTAAATGTGACAGGAATCGCTGCATCAGGGCAATTCTTCCAGGGTGTCCTTGGATCTCTTTACTGGTGAAAATTTCTCCCCAAGTTTTCTCAGAGAGGTAACTTTCAGTAGTCGTGGAACTGGATCGACTGTTGCTCAGACTACTGGAACCGGGGTCACTAATGCTACTACTGCTAGTACTACTGGCATTCAGGGCCAACTGACTCACTTCCTCCACGCTACTGCCAGGATCTTCTTCCGTTTCTGGATCAACTTCTGGATCGGGCAGGTCACTCAAATCCGTACTTAACGACAATGTATCAATGGATGTCGTTCTTATACCCGCAGAGACACCATGATTTGCATCCTCAAACAGTTCGGTCGCTTGATCTGCAAGTATATCATCAAAATATGTTACCTAACTCAATGCAAAAAAAATTCTCTCTCAAACCTTCCAAATCTCCTCTAAAAATTCCCCTTAAAAATATGTTCCCCCGCCACAACACTTTCTAACATTCGAATGCTCCACCCCTAAAGAACACCAACTACCAACTAATCTCTCGCATCACCCCATAGTAACATTCTATTCCAAAAATAGTTTCTTCTATAAAGGTCATCATCTCTTCGACCGGCGCACTTACAATTAACCATCATGATCCTTTCCCGCGCGTAAAATTAAAATCCTAAAATTCAAAATTCCCTACAGAATTCTTTAAAATATCTCCAAATTCCATCCTCCAACATCATCTCAAATTCTCATTATTCTAAAATCTCATGCCTCGAAATTCACATATTGATAAATTTCCGTATAATGCAACATACCATAATACCACCATCTCATATACACATGTACATACCATACTACACATACACGAATAAAGTGCAGAATAAAATCAACATTTTTCTTCATATTTCCATAACAAATCCATAAATATTTTTATTCAGTGAAAGAAGAAGATTCCATAAAGTTCAGTCAAATCATTCAAGTTCAGCATGAAGGTCAAATGTCAATGAACTGCCAAATTCATTCCCAAAACTCGTCCTACCACTATACCAAAGTCACCACATCCTTCAACCTCTCCCCACAAAAACATCTTTTTTTTTCTCCCCATCATCCACAATAATAATAATTACCATGAATGAAATCCCCCAAAATGAAAAAATACCTTCCTCAAAAATCCCCCAAAAAAACTCAAATGAGAAATAAATACCGCAGCCGAAATAATAACACACCTGTAAAATAATAATAATCTCTATAAAAATAAAACTACCGCCATCCGATTCTGTCCAATACTCACAAGTCCTTTGACCTCATTGGATCAACGCACGAGTACACATGATGACTACATTATATACATATTATATAATCTCCATCTCTCAACCTATTCGTCATCATGCAGAATATTATTATTGCAGATAGCAGAGCCACGTCAGCTCATTTCTAAAACTTCCAACATAAAATCTCCTCTCTCTCAAGTACATATTATAGTGACTGGGTGAGTCAGATGAAAAATAAGAACGCAATAGAAACACGCTAGACTGCGACAAAATTAAATGGAAAAATCAATGGAAATCACCCCACCCTCTCCCCATCTACCGAGCAAACTCCACAACTTGCACAAAAATTCAAATTTCCCACGACAACTTCTACGATTGGTGGTCGGCTCCACCCCCCAACCCTCTCCCGACCAATGAGTAATTCACAAGTCACAAATGTACATACCCACTGCAAAGAAAGAGGAGACCTCCGGGTCGCCATTTTCCTCAAATTTATTTCCAGTGAATTCTCCGAATCCTGAGTCTCCAATCAGTAATGGATCCTCATTACTGAGATCGGATGCAAAGCGAATACAGCGTTTTTTCCTCTGTGGCTCCAAATCGGATGAGTTAAAACACAAATGGTTTGATAGAATTGTCTGCCCGACCAATTGGTTGTCCTCCATTTTTGATGCTGGCTCTCCGTAGAGTACAGTCGACTCGAGCAGATTCCACTGTATGCTGTTTGCTCGTGAGAAGCCCACAACACAACAAGAAGCAGACGACGCGACGAGAGGAGAGTGTAGCGTACAACTCTCAAAATTTCCACCTCGACTCGTTTCTCTCTCTCTCTCTCTCTCTTACTCACTCACACGTATATACTCTAACCCGTCCGTATGTATACTTACATATACTCTTCCCCGCATGACAAAGTCCCAGCTTTTGGAATATCCAACTGCTCCTCTCCAATATAAATTAGGCTCTTATATATAGAATATAAGCCAACCACTTCCCCTTCATATACTTCTGCTGCTACTTCAAACTCGAGTCATCACAAGGAATAGGGAGGTAGGGCTGGATTACTCATCATTTGAGACTCCTTTCGTTCCAAAAGAGCCCAAAGCGCAGGCGCCTTCTCCAAAGGGGATCGTCAGGGGTTTGCTCTCGTATATTTCTTAGGAGCATACTAATCCTCTAACCTCTCCAGATCTTCCCTATCCTTTCAATATAGAAAATTCATACCAAGCCACAGCCCAAGGTTAGATGGAAAGTTACCCCAAAATCTTCCGCTGTATGTACATCAATGTAAATCCCCACTCTGTATGTATCTCAATGAAAAAGGCTATGGAATCTTCTACCGCATTGAAGTTCATTCATTCATTCGAGTTCCGGGGAATTTTTCTACCACTATACGCTACTACCAAAACACACACGTTTATATATATGTACATGTCCTGTGGAAAAGTACCGGGTTAAGATGCTAAAATGAGTAGGTGAAGAATTTCGAAAAAAATCACCAAAACAAAATTTCAATTAATACTTGGAAAATAGATGCTTACGTTCGAAGGATGTGAAAGCTCCATAGTGAAGATGGAAATTATGTGAAGAATGTCCCAACAAATTTTTCCAATAAATTTGTGAAAGTTTTAAAATTTTTCAAAATTTTGAGATTTTGCTTCTTCACGGGTACAGTTGGAGATGGGACGTTCCCGTTTTTTCGAACCAGAACGTTCGAATTTCGATTTTAGCCGTAGTGCAGGGGTAAAGTCACTTTTATATATGTGCTCCTATGTAAGTGGGGTATTTTAGTTAAGTTTTTATGGGTAGGAGTATGTATATAGTGTGTGTTTGGATGGAAGCGAGGATTTTCTGGAGATTCACTTGTTCGGAATATGAGGATGATGCAATGTTAGGTATTAAACGTGTGTTATTATTGTGTATGTGTGTCTGTGTTGGGGGAATGGAGTTTGATGGGATTGGAGGAGAAGGAAGAGCAGGGACGGTCAAAGGAGGGGACGAATATTACACCGGCGTAGAGGAAGAAGAATGTGATTGTGCTAGCGCGGAAATTTAAATTGGCAAGAGGATGAGAATTTTTATTACAAAAGTTGGGTTTGCTTGCACTGGTTTTGGTGGATGAGAAGTTAAATTGAGATAAAGTGAACTTAATTGGATTTGGATTCATTACTGAATTTTGGTGTTAAAAGTTGTAACTATATTGTGTTGCGTAAAAATGAGGTGTTGAATTTAAATATCGGAGGAAAAGGTATAGAACAAAAGGTGCTGTTATTTAATTGGACGAGATAATCTGTGATAAGGGAAGAAAAGGGGTTTTTGTATTTATTGGAGACTGGAAGGTTGTAATTGTACATATAAAAGGATTGTGGGAATAGAGTTTGAGGAGGAAAAGAAGTAATAAATAAATTTTCCATAATGGCAGATGATTTATTATTGGATCCGGACATTAGATTGTGGGTGTTCGTCCCGATAATAATAATCACATTTCTAGTCGGAATAGTGCGACATTATGTGGCAATGCTACTGTCGACACAGAAGAAAGTGGAATTGCTCCAGGTTCAAGATAGCCAGGCGATGATCCGGGCGAGGATGCTGAGGGAGAATGGAAAATATTTGCCGGAGCAGAGTTTCCTCATGAGGAGATCATTTTTTAATGATGAGGATGCAGGATACTTTAAAACTCAGAAGAGGACAGCGGCCCCACAGAATCCGATGTCGGATCCGAGTATGATGACGGAGATGCTCAAGGGTAATGTAACGAATGTACTACCGATGATTCTAATTGGAGGTTGGATTAATTGGACCTTTTCTGGATTTGTAACTACTAAAGGTAGGGGTGTTGAAGAGTTTATTTTTGGGAAAAGGTTATGGTTGGATTGGAATTTTTGGAATTGAGGTTTATTTTTGTTTTCTAGTCCCATTTCCATTGACTTTAAGATTTAAGCCGATGTTGCAGCGGGGGGTAGAACTCCAGACGCTGGACGCTTCCTGGGTGTCTTCTGCTTCTTGGTACTTCTTGAATGTATTTGGACTTCGAAGTATTTATACTTTGGTTTTGGGAGAGAACAATGCAGCGGATCAGTCAAGGGTGATGCAGGATCAGATGTCTGGAGCTGCGATGGCTATGCCTCAGGATCCGAAAGCTGCCTTTAAAGCTGAATGGGAAGCATTGGAAGTGGCTAAGCATCAATGGGTTCTCAAAAATGTGGACAAGCGGCTTGCTGGGATTGCGGAGGATTCCGAGAGACTGAGTACAACAAGAAATGGGTCTTGACCAGGACGCTAGCTTTAAAAATATCGTGAATGTTTCAAATCGACTTGTAAATCTGCCTCGTAAAATTCATCCAGTAGATGTTTGTTCTCGTAATTGTATTTTTAGTGAAGTCCTTTGTGGGGCTCTTTAAATCAAGTGTGTAGGAAGAAAACGCAATGAAAACTCCGACTTGTATTTGGTATCAGAAATAGGATTGGAATGGTAGGTATCAAAATAAATTTTAAATGTGTGCATGCTTTATCTCGTCTTGAAACAAGTATTTGATTTTATGCGTCTCAAGAAAGGCAGAGTTAAGAAATCCAGTGAACAGTGGATGAAAGAATCCATTGGATGAATTTTCCTTAGTTTGCGCAATTGCTAAGCAGTATGTTATATTTAAGAATGCTGGTCAATCTTTACTTCGAGTGAGTTTGTAAGGTATGTACTATGTAAAACTACTCTTGAAAGTTAAAGAAAATCGTGTAGAGTTTTATACAATGAAGTAAAGTGAAACGGACCCGTGTGTATAAGTCGTACGTCACAGTTATAGCATGTGAAAAAAATAATTGTTCAAAATTCTTTGTCCTACTTGTCTTATTAGCAACCACTGGTTGTATCAAATCATCACTGTTTAAAGCTCTTTAAATTAAAATTATTGTCACATTTCTAATACACGTTACTGTTAGCTTTGAGAAGCAGCAATGTTGCTGTAACATTCGAACCGTGATATTGTTAAAAAAAAATAAGCACGTGGGAAATGAGACGTTCCATGCTGCCTAGTATATTGAATATTATGTCGTAAGTGTCACGTTGATTAAAAATTTCATAATGTTTTGAATGCTCGTTATCTGCAAAAATTAAGCATTATGGTTTCTTTCATTCGAAGGCATTAACATTAATCCTACTGAGTTTGTAAGTCATAACTGACACTGAGAGGACTTTAAGGACTTAAAATCATAGGATTTAGAAAAGATTATGCTAGATTATACATAAAACTACAGCAGCTTCATTTCCATCAGTCAGTGTTACTTTTATTTAATGGTCATTACAATAATATCCACAACGAAAGTAGTTTATTGTAGTATTTTACGAAAAAATCAAATTCAATTGTAGAACAAAAACTCGGACACTCAGTCAGACGAAGGAAAATAGTGCTAAGAAATTTTCGAAAATAACAATAGCCATGTCAGACATCAAAAGCAAAATAATGTCGCGAAAATCTCGCGTATTAACTATTTTTATACGGTAAGTTATACTTTAGAACTAAACTAATTAATATTTGTCATCGCAGGAGTAGATTCAATTAATAATACGTCGCCACTGTTTATTCACTAAGATAACATTTGATTCCCTGTCCTCAATATAAAGCAGCCACAAATCACTTCTCGTATTTATACATACGATGTTTAATAATCATTCATACTTCGAAATATTACACCATCCTTGACAACTTCACAGAATGCATATTCCAGCTCTGGCTACTTTGTAATATGCCTGGAAAATTATGGTTATTATGCTTAACTTCTCCTAGCATTTAAACGAAAATCTATTACAATGGAATTTATTAACGGTTATATATTATAGAGAATCTGTGATCGCATATTTTTTAAATATTTGGTTTAATCTGTTCAGGTCCACCCATTAAAGTGTATTGGTTTCATAATAATATGTTTGTTTCAGAATCACCATAAATCTTATTCCGTAAAAGTTATATGCTTCTTTCTCATGACATAGCAGTTACATTGAAACCAATTTAAAGTTGATATTTCATACACCCCTTTCGGGAAATATTGTTAACAGCATTGTATTTTCACAGAATATTATTCAGGTTAACAATTATTACTTTTTCGCAAACCATATAGGTTGTGGGGAGGCACAGTTTCAAGGAACAGCATGAACAAGTAAGTTTTTTTCGTTTTTATACTTTTGCAACTGTTCTGCGGTGCGAAGTGCAAAATCTAGCTGTTTTAACGAATTGCCATCCTAGTTTCTGTGCCAGGTTTGTTTACCATTGCAATGGAAAAAATAACAACTTGGGATTTATTATGAAGAATTATGTCATTAAATTGCAGGTAAAGGTGAATATATCATTGAAAGTTGTGCCATGTCCCGCAAGCCTCCCTCACCCGCTGTACCATAATATTGAGAGAAGGTAATCATAATCACACATTATCTGAACCGGACCTGCAGTTCATAAATAATATACAGAAATGACATTAGCATCAATCTGCAGAGTCCTTAGTACTTTTGCCGGTTCCTCAGCTGAAGTGATGATAATTTAGGACATCTGCCCTGATTGTATAAATTGGGTTGCTAGGTAGTTCTTTAACTCCAGGATACCTTCATCACAGAAGGTACACTGTCACCACATCCACATATTAAACCGGTTTCCACAAGTCATTTGATAACCACCGATTGTAGCTGGTTTGAAAAGTACACAAAGTTAAATATGTCCGTGTGATACACGCCAAATAATATAGACGATCATGTCATAAATACAACTACAACAACAATGGCTAAATGTACATGTAAGTAATTAATATTACTATTAAATTGTACAATATGCTGCGATTTTTCAAGCTGGAAACAGAGTAACATTTGATGTGTACAGTTTGGTATACGTTGTTATTTTTAATAATTATTCATTATATTTTTCTTACGTATTTATATATCGTTTCGCAAAAATAACAATGTATAATAACACTGAATGACTGAAATCATAGAATCACTTATGAGTTTTTCCACGGCTTAAAAAAGTTTGACTATTCTTACACCGTAAGTTTTTTTTGCTAGTAGTTTCTGCGGAAAAAATGTATGTGTGCAATGTCGAACACACGTTTTTACATTCTTAGTGTAATATTAAAAGCCTCCGCGAAACAGCAGCAATAAAATAAATAATCTATAACAGTGGGAGCATCTACATAATATTTCGACGAAAGTACAACTTATTTAAGTATTTAATTGTAATAATAATGGCGAAACGATACCTTCCATTTCAGTATCTTTTGATGGGCGTTTTTTTACATAGAAACTTAATTAACTATTGTAAAGTTGACAATAACAATTATTATTATAATAATTATAGTTACATAGTCACCATGAAAATCACAGCTGCGTGGGGATTCTACAACACTAGGTTTTTCAACGCCATAAGTATATTAATTATTGTAACTTATTGTTACAGTATCATAAAGTACTAAAAATTTCATGACATTTGCAATTTTTTGCAGATACTTTCATCTGCTGTAAGATACAGTATTATTATGTGTAATTAGCCCGACGAATCGTACATACATACACAACTTCTTTTCGGAACGGGGTAAAATGCGGGCTCACTATACGTAATTACTTAAAGGAAATCACTCTTGGAAAAAAATCGCTGCGTAGCTTGACTTTGTTAAAATATAATAAGAACAAATATTATTCTGTGACCACCTGACCTTGTAAAGATATCAAATCCAGACATATCAGATTAATTTTAAGAAGTTGAAATGTAAGACTTTGGAAAATAACAATATAATATTTTCTAATAATAATATGTAATAATGTTATTAAATAATAATAAAATACGTAATCACAACGAGATACCATCAGAAACTTGCTTTTACAATATTCAATGTAGGAAAAATTGCTCAATTCTTAAGCTACTATTCTCTATCCAAGTAATAATAAGTCCTATTGTTAGTTTACTTCCTTTATATTTTGTAAAATCCAAAGATAAAATGAAGAATCGGTGATTCGCTTGCCAAATAGACAATAATAATTACTTACGTATCTATATTGGCAATTTTTACGATTATTGGCGGGATTTGACTTAAACGATAATTTACTTTCATAATATACGCTCTCGCGTAAACAATATGTTATGCACCAATATGGTTATTACTTATTACCATCAGTACATACCTGAAAATTTCGTCTTCATATTACTGAAGTGTAGCAGTTTACTTTTTTACAATGCTAGTTTACTATCGTAGAGTCTAAGGCTTACAATTCATCATTAATATTGTTACTGGTCAAAGTTCTAGTGCGTTCTGATACTGTATCCCCTTGAATATTGGCATCTTCATTAGTAGTAATAGTATGCTGCAAATTTTCTGACTTGGGATAATTTGTACTTCCGGTTCCAGAGTCTTCATCGCCACTTCCACTTTGAGCTTCGTGCTGCTCCTTCTGTATCAATAAATTATCTTCTAAATTCTTTTTATGAGCTGGACTGGGAGATATCGGATTGGAACTGGAATGAATAGACTCCAGAGCTTCTTTCAACGCACCTACACTGAATTTCCCATTACTGTACGATGTTATGTGATATTTCAGCGACTCTAAGTCTTCTTCAGCCTGTAATTCAGTAAACAAAATTGTGCATTAAAAAATTAATTCTAAAGTGGATTCATTGGATATTATATCAAATTCCCGGAATTTCTACACATTTAAGATTTAATTTTTTAATCTTATCGTGTAATGAATTCAAAGAAATTCTGAGAAACACCAGCAGTGAGAACCAAAATTACTGCGAAAATGATAGATTTTACGAGTATGAATGCTGGCTTTTTCAGCTACACAACTGATTTTACAGCTTCAAAAAAAAATTAAAATAATTACCTGATGTAGTATTTTTAACGCAGATATAAGAATTTCGTGCCACTTTTGCAACTCCAGCCGATGAAGATCTTCTTGTTGCTGAAGGAGAGCAACCCATTCCTCATGATTGCGTGGTACATTCCTGAATGAATAAAATATTTACATAAAATAAAAATTATCAGAAATACCAGTTCTTGTGTAATATAATAGATTCAGCTTTGCAGTTCAAAGTCATTGACAAGCTAAGAAATTACTTAAAGAAGAGAACTGAATCTTTTAAATCAGAGTTGAAATAATTGTAAAACAACAAATATGGGTCCGTGAATTTACTCGACATTTTTATAATGTTATTGGAGCTATTCCAATTGTGTGCTATAAAAGTGAAAGATACTTACTTGGGGAATGAAATCGGTTGATGTGGAATGGGAAGAGGGTACTTAGAGGTCTCAAATTTTGTGAGTTTGACGTAAAGGAATGCATTGAGTAGTAAAAGGCAAGCCAAAACTGCTAAAATGATTTTAAGAACGGCAGAACTTTCAGCCGTCGTCTGAGAGCCTGAAGAGACAGTTGCATTATCAACCGCGAGAACACTTGCAGTTGGAATGCTTCCTGTGAATCCAAAATATAAGGTAATAAAAAAATTAATTTACTTTTAAAATATAGCACCCTTACAAAAAAACAGATCAGGACTCACTCTTACCGTTCCTCATTATTGCTACCAAAGGTTGAATTGGGGTAACGGTAACATCAAGTGGAATGCCAGGTGCTGGATATTTCTTCCTACCATTTCGACGTCTAGGAATGGCACTGCCAGGGATGATTGTTGCTACTGGCGGAGATTGACTGATACAATTTACTTTTACACATTCTTCTTTGAGAGCCCTTTCCAAATTAGAATAAAACTCTTCCAAACCAGCCCATGTATTTTTCTCTATAAAACCTGCAATATTTCCAAGGATACAAAAGAAAATTTAGCACTGTGACTAAGAGCTTCTATTGGTTTTCCGTTTTCCTCCTCCCTTTAACTCCATTTAGTTACTCGTCGGCAATGCTTTCACATCAGGCAACACGCCCTTTCCTGTCACTCAGATACCAAAGTAAAGGTTTGCTCACTTCCTCCTTTTACCAGAGTTAGACACAAACTTACATTTGATTACGTTTTACCTCCAAGCAATCGATAAATGTAACCGGGACACAATGGACTATTTTTGGGCAATGTCTACATAAATGTACATATAGCTTTCTACAACTTCATATCTATAGAAACATTACATCCTGTCAGTAAGTATAAGTAGTTATAAAATTCTCCATTGACACTAAATGCCAAAGCTTTTCATTCTCCAGGATGGTGTGTGGTTAAAGAGGTTGAAGCTATAAAAGATGAGCTCAAAGAAATAAACTTGGATGACTTAGCATTTCGGCCTACAAGTCACCATCAGTGTTTTTGTCTATCACATGTGACCCTTTTGGCACATCATGTTTTTCTACACATGTACGTGAAGGAACACTTTTAGCCTTTGTTCCAACAGCATTTGAATTTTGGGACGATACAAATGGAAAAAAGACGCTATGATTATCATATATTCCTGGCCTTATCCTGCATACTCAGCCTGTATATTTCTGCACTCTAACAATCACTCGTATCTTACTAAGCTACACTTGCAGCTTTTGTCATGGAAAATGCATCCACTATTACTTAGTCATAGTCATAATTAAATCCTTTGAAAAACTTTCCACGAGAAAAAAGAAAATCTTCAGTGGCAAAACTTTCCACTGTGTCGTTGTTACCTTTCGTGTATTTCCAAACTGACTTCTTGTATTTGATTTGATTGACAACACACATCTTAGTTTCAAGCGGAGATATCCGAGACAAACAGAAATGGGTAGTGACGTAAAAGCTGTCAGCATAAGGAATGCCAGCATTCACAGACTCAACGTCGATTGCATACATCCGACCCGGCTTGCTTACCGGCAGCATAACCTGAGAACAAGAAAAGCAGAAACATTTCAAACCTAACAGTCTTATACATTATTCAAGTAATGCACAAAAATTACTTTTATACTCACTCATACAACATTATTTCATATGATCACATGCAGCCGTGACTTCCCCTAGCTATTTTTATTATTCCAGATTACATTACTCTATAGCTACCACTACGTATTTTTTCTATTTCACATCCCATTCAATGTTTTAGCTATTCAGCATACACTTAGGAGTTGCCCACATTGTTTTGGAAATGAAACAAAATCCTTGTATTAAACAACAGGGAGTCAGAAGATCAAATTACCTGTGATTCAGTGACTTGGGAATGCTTCGGTCCCATGACGTGATTGAGCGTGACAGTGAAAGATACTTGTCGAATTTTTTGAGATCCATCTGGGCTCTGTTGCCATGGAGATTGAACAATATCTGCAATGACACAAAAAAATTCCAGGTTCACGTCAAATCAAAGTTTTTCAAAAATATTTGGCTTCTCAGTTTTCATGGCACACTTAAACGATGATGAACAACCATAAGACGTACAGAAAAAGTTTCATATCGATTCAATACCACCCTTAAAGGGCTTTATCAATAGTATTATTTATTCTTTAACATTCATAGTGAGCATACATTTATCATGAAATTTATTAAAAGTTACCTAAATTTTTTCCTTGTAGTATTCAAAGTATTTAAAACCTTGTAGAAAGCCATCAAAATAACTACCTTAAACAAAAATAATTTCAACTCTAATTCTAAATCATAGAGGAAAATGTTCTAGCTAGTGTCAGCATAAAATATATTTACACACATAATTTGCAGACAAATACAATATAACAAATGCAGAAATCCTCACCAAAAGTTTTTCTCATGGTGTGAAAATCCAAAAAGAATTTAGAGCTTGTAAATAACATTGTAAAAAGGGTGTCCACATCTGTGGGAATGACTGCATTGACCACCTCTCTTCCCTCCGTATGTAAAACAGGGCATATTGGAATATCCAAAGTTGAATCCTCCGTGAGAACATCATGATTGCCAGTGACAGGTTCATGTTCTCCATCTGATTCACTACTGTCACTCGCATCCGTTGTAGGACCGCTAATTCCTATACCATGCTCAGGTAGTCCTAGCACACCAGACGGATGTTCACCCGAAGTCACAACGTCTACTAAAGGCAACGCTATCCCTGGTCCTATTTCAGTGGCACAAACCTGTAAAATATTCACACACAAAAACATGTTTTAAAATCACCTTCAATATTTCTCCAGTATCTCCAGCACCGCTATAAATAGAAATCCCCATATATTTTTGATCCAACAAATAAATTCTGAAAATCCACCTTTCACTACTATACAAACCATGCCATATCATCCACCTCCGCAATTTATGTACGACTACAGCCTGGAACACGCTAACACTTTCCCATTCTATTTTTATTAGCCTAATAAATTTTACAAAGTAGTAGGAGCAACCTGCTGACTGACAATCTTTCGAAGGTTACAATTTGTTCATTATCATTCTCTGCGTGCCTCTGTCTCCATCCCATTCAAAAGTATCCTATAAACCTTTACTAAAATTACTACTATTATCATTCTTTTACCACATTTCTTTCAAACTTATATTTTTATACACATAAAGTAAAAGGAATTACGACAAGAACAAAACTACACGACTACTCTCTAACTACAGAATTATAAAAAATTCCAGTACGTTTCCTTTGCCCCATTTGTACAAAAGAATTCCTAGGTCATCACGAAGTTTTGATTGTGGTGCATTTGCTCGTAAAAAAATAGACAAGCAGTTGAAAATGTTGACTCCTCTGCGCTTTTTAACTGCAGCAATCTGGTTGGGATTGTCACTCAAATGCATGCTGTTAATAGTACAATAGTAAGTAGCTCTTTCTATGGTAAAAATTGTTAAAAGTAGTGCTATTATCATGCAAGTATGTACACAGAGATATAGGAGCTGCACGTAGATACGTATCCAAAGTATTTTTTCATTCTTGTATATTTACGGATATATAATACTCAAAGAGTCGGAAGCAATTTTAAGCCACCAAAAGCGTTGTTATTATAATCGATTCATAAAAAAGTGCTTGCATGCATTCACCATTCTTTTATGTGAACGATTTCGGGACTGGATATAAAAGGCACATAAACTCAACATATCAGTCCGGCTGCTGTAATCTACTGATTACACGTTTGCATATAAATGTATTGAGATACATATACGGGGTGGGGGGGAAGCCTGCACAACCAGACCTTTCTCACAATTTTTAACACTTTTGGCACGTTTCATGATCCATTTGATAAGATATTTCACAAATAAATTACTCCTTTTATTGTCACACAACTTAATTCACTCCAAGTCAACATTCCCAACAAAATTTCTGTCACTTTATAATTTTGTAACATCTATCTCTCTATCCTTTTAAAAAACACTTATTTCCCATTGTATTTGATTGTATACAACTTCTTTTCCAAACAAAATCCATCACTGAAGACTAAATATCTCATTGCTATAAATTTCCTGTCGGAAATTCATTCAGACAATATATAGCCTTGTAGAATTTAATATACACAAATTCCCATATTAATTCGTCAACGTTTTATCCTTTTAACAGACGGCAGCAGTAACACCAAAACACAAAGGCCTGGCACTGTAAGTATGTACCAGTACCATCAAAATAAATGTTATTCTTCACGAATAAATTACAGCGTTTTTCTATCTGTAATTATACTTATACAGGCGGGGGAACAAGAAAAATGAGACACTAAAAATATCTTTTTAAACGCAGAACAATAAGTCTCACGGTCGATTTTGTCAAATTAGATTGATCAAATTATATTTCATAACCGTCCGCTCCTATACTTATTAAACTGTCCGCACGCATTAAAAAATTGGGGTAATGAGTAACTTTGAAACACATGAATTTCACGATCCATATACTCTCTCACAAAGTCACTCAATTTAAAAATATACTTTAACATGCAAGCAAAAGCAAGCAAGCACAGAAACTACCACGAAAAGTTGTGATACTCCGGACTAAAGACTTCTCATGGAGCAATGTTACTCCTTGGCAATGCCATTCACTTATGAAATAAAAAACTATACAGTACCTTTTAATATTTTTTTTCTTTAGCCCAATATAATTTGCTATGTAAAACTATGCCGTTTCAACTGAAGGACTCTTTTCCTCTTGCCATATAGCATATATGTAATTTTTTTCACCATTAAGGGAACTCTGCCCAGCATAATTTAAATATCATTAGAAAAAAACTATCATTGACAGTACAATGCAATGCATTCACATTATGTACATTCCTTATTATTGAATTAATCAGTCCCCACCAGAATATCCACCTTTGGCGCACACACGTATACAATAATTGCATATAGTGTATCGCCCTCTATAGTAAGTACACACTTAAATATATGTTTTCTGCACAGGTGCATAAACACATCTAAAAAATTCCTCCTCATGCCGAATCATAGGGTAATTGTATTGACCAAAACGCGCGAGTTGTCCTCAAGTCTCCTTGAGAGTCGTGTCGTGCGTATATATATACAAAGAAATTAGGATTTAATTCTTCTCTCGAACACACACACACACACAGACGTACCTTCACACACGATGATAAGTGGAAGAAAACCAAGGAAACAAAATGTAATCCCACTATAGCTCTGCTAACCTTCCAACTTCAACACATCCTCTTATTATATTCATAAACTTTACAAGCAATCTATAATACTTCAAAGTTCTAACTTCTATGTACACAAAAATTAAATTACATTGACATATACATAGCGCTCGTACTTTCCACAAACAACTTAAATATACATACACCCAAATTCTCAAAAGTCCTTCGCCACACTTCAAAAGCCATAAGTACCAAGTCAGCCAGGAGTATAAAATGTTCTAATCTAAACATTTTCTCCTTCACATATTTTTATTGTATAGGTATGTATCTACATGTACTTACGCGGGGAAATCAATACAACTTCACTTTACCGATACCTTCTCCTAAAACATACATACCTTTAATTTCAACATAAAAGCCCTATACGACTCAACAATTTAACCACATCGATGGCACAGGACAATATTCGGTTGTTCCGAATGTATACATAACCCAATACCGTGAATGTATCTACACAGATATGTACGTGGTATGTCAACCAATCAGACGAGAAATAAAGATATTTAATAAAAAAGCATAACAAATATACAAAGTTATTACTCTCAGATATTGAATATACTTTTCATGTATATTTTTCGAGCTAGACGAACAGTGTTGTCCATGTGTTTTCAAATGACTTGTTACAAGCACACAAATGCATACATAACTTCTGCAAAGGTCAAAATATCAACAGAACTGATGTGAGGGGCAACGATATCAAATATATAATCGAATCCAATTTCAAATTTTAATAAAACTGTGACATATGATATCTTCTGACTCCAGAAAGGCATTCAAAGCTTCTTTCTCGTACCTTCAGACTCTGAGAGGGAACGACTGCTCGAGTATACCTTAGTAAATAAGAATTTTGACAATTTACCACTAATAACTCATCGCTTTTTGCCTTTGCCTCTGAACTCTGAACCATAATCTATATTTGCTAGACTCCCAACCAGTTCATGCTCTTTTCCTGGGTTGAAAGCGCTTGTGCTCAAGCGAATGAGAATTTTATCCCACCGTAATCAACTAAAGCGAAATAGATGCTCATATTTAGGGCAACATTCATTAACAGGAATTTTATATGCAATACCACGAATGACTGTGTGAGCCAAAATAATTCATGGGACAATTATTCTTGCTTACATTGCGCATACATATATTCTTATATACGTTCGATAAAGTACACGTCCAGCATTCTGCTATGACCATCATGCCATCCGCTACACAAACCCCACTGATTATTCAGAGTATTCAGACAGGAATGAATTGCAAATACATTACTGATTCTGAATGCATATATACCATTCACTGATGAATAAAATCCAAAGGAAAATTTTTTTTAACTCAAGAGCCCATTCTAAAATAAACTCAGTAAATCTGCGTGCGAATAGGGAAAATATATTAAGATTTCCTTTCACAAGTTACGTCAAACCACTAAATTGATTAAATACTGCGACAATTCTAAAGTTTCTACTTCCATACAGGAAAAACTTGTTACATGGTATTAGCATGACAAAAATTATTGCAAATGATAACATATCCCACACGTGTGAGATTACACGAAAGAAGATCGACGAGTAGAGATAAGGAGGCATTAAGAATTAGTAAACACACCAACATTTCAATAGCACTATACTATTTTTTTGAGCGGAAATGGAAGTACGCTGTTCACAGTTTTCAACACAATATTTATTATTCTTCGGCAAGCATTAAGAAATAAAATGGGCACTTGTTTCGGCAAACTCGATTTTGGAGCATCCAATTATTCCTTTTTTTCCAATAACAGTTCCTCCCACACTAAACGAATTGGATGATTCAATAAAATAACGTTACTACATATGGCCCTTTTAAAATAATATATATATATATATATATATATATACATTTTGTGGAGTAACTGTAGGTGAAAAATAATTATACTGACAACCATACATTTCATTGGGATCATTGCATTGCTCAGGGCACAGGGACGAGACGAGGTGAAAGTATTTCCACAAACTGAAAGACTCTCTCAGTGATAGTAATAATAATGAATTCTGTTTGGTGTTTTAAAAATACAGATACTTGAATGGATAAATTATATAAAGGCTCAAATTTATTATTCATAATCACTTAGTCTCATACAACGTCAAAACCTTAAGAGTAATGCGTGATTGGATGTTCATACTTACACGCATTAAACGATGCTTCCGGTAATTATTATTACCTTGGATTTTATCATGATAATTATTCAACCTATGGATATCCCACTATTATACGTAAAACTACTAAAATCCTCCTCATTGCCAAAACTCTTTAGTCCATTCTCCTTACATAGATGAGGATGGGAAGTTCCCGTCCATCCTCTATAGGAGTGTAGTATGAAGTACAAAAGAAAGGTAAACCAAACTCTCCCAAGCTGTTAACCTACACCAACTTAAATATTCCCAGACTGTAATAAATCTTTCGAGTAAAGAACGAGTAAGGCATTGCCTACCCTTTCAATCAACTTCACTTTACTATGCTTTTACAATTAGCGATAATGTGCCAACAACTTCAATTTGTACAATCAGTTTTTTTATTTTATCCTACCTATTTTACCTATAAACTTTTTCGTGCAATGTGAAGCTTAAGCTTGCATTGCTTGTAAAGCTGAAGGTGTCATGCCAGTGTGAATGCTGAACATATCTGCTACTAAAAGCCACAACAAATATAAATATTACTCCCATTCTGTCTTATCCAGGGTAACGCAGAACCTAATCTTGGGACTCACATATCCACGCATGCATTTCAGTTTTAAGAATCCTTACGTTGGATAAGATCAAGATATTTTTCTAAGCAATAAAAAGGTATCGAAGGTTACAAACCTAACTTTTACAATTATCATTATTCATGTCACGTGCGGCGCGTGTACGCTTACTACTCGTAAGAAATAATTATTTATTCTTGCTTTTATTTGCTTGTTAGCCTATGTAGCTTCACTTTTCACAATACTACAAGTAACTTCTCACGATTCATAGAAATAGCACTGTAATTATGAGTTCCTCTGACTCAAAATAAATTATCCGCCTATTAATATCCGCCAATCCAGTATACAAAGGTAAGTAAACCTTTATACAGATATAAACCCAAATCTCAAGTCCCCAATTATGTTCAAGTTAAACACTTCTAAATACATAGATGACTGATCCTTAATCCGTCACAAGAGCCCTTTCCATGTGTCCACAAAACATTAACCATATCATCTCACTTTAACCACTTCAATCTCCACGAATGTCCACTGGGGGTCATTACTCACACATATGCTCCCATTTAAAACATTTTAATTGCAATCACGCCGTCGACTTATGCAGCCATTAATCCAAAGTTTATCTTTAAGCCTATATGTATCCTAACAACAGAAAAAAAAATTCCTCTATAATGGTTTAACCTATAGCCACTTGGGTCTTACCAACTTTGTAATTTTTCAAACTACTTCATCAAGATTTTCTTTCTGAACAAATGATAAAAATAATAATTATTATTATTATTTTTAGCAATTACGTAAAATCTCTTAGCACACTCACGTGACACATTTAAACACAGCACATACGGCAAACGACCGAACATTAAATATATTGCATATAAATTATCCTTTTTATCAGAATGCATACTTCAGCATGATGGAGAACGCATGGGATTTAAACCCTCAAGAAGTTAGTACACATACAATGGACAGGTGCACAATTTCATCACTGTCACCACAAATGCTCACATGGTCGATTTGAAGTGTACCATCACCACAACAACTACCGTCTATTCCGTAATCTAATAATTCTATTTCAAGTTATCGTATCACCCTTAAAATAAGTAGTACTCAAACTCATCCCTTTCCTACAAATATATGAAAATAATACATATCATACAACATACGAAGATGCGAGGCATCCAATAATGCTAAATGAGTTAATTAATCACAGCCCTACGACACGTCCATGTACATTCAAATTAAACTCCTAATATAAAATTTTGTATAGGTGCGTAGGGTCATTGAAAGTTACCAAAAGCTCTTTACTCATTCCTTTTAAACTTTAAAGTTATTTTTTTCTTCACCCTTGGCAAATTGAGATATCACCTGTGATACATTTATTATCATTATTATAAGCAATGTGTCCTCTAGCTAACCTTATTACTAAAAATCCTTTTAACATGAAACTAAACATCTTATGTTTACCTCCGCTTTAAACGAAACATTACGCCGCGTTTGCGAGAGAGTACTTTTAAAATCATTCGTATTAGTCCAAAAGCAATAATAAAAAATACCAACTAAGTAAGTATAAGCCCTAAAAATACGAAATGATTTTGGTCTCTCATCCTATAACAATGCTCCACGAACTGTACTTGGGAAATTTTGAGTGCTCCGTCCAATTTTCCTTCGAGTCTATTTCCATTTGCATACTCCATTCCCTTTGAATGTATGAGTATGTCTGGTTAACTACATACACATAAAATACGTACAACATATAGTTTCTTCCGAGAGCCTCTTTTTGCTCCTTGAAAATTTCTACATACTCCTTCCTAACTTTTGCAATAAAGATTTCCCCATTTGCACAACCTATACATTATTTCTTTCTTGTACACAAATACATGTTGCGTGCAGTACATACATACACATGCTATGTATATGCACGTATACAAGGGAAAACTATTTCAGATTGGGAACCACAATGTACATACATGTATGCATAAATCGACTCTGGAAATTCTATGGCCATAAAACATTTCATCTATAAAATCACTCAAGCAAACTTTTCCACTTTGAAAACTTGGTCTTCGAAAATCAACAAAATTCCATGCAAAAAAAAGTCTATCAACTTCAACCAAAATAGAAATTCAAAATGCTTCATTCATGCATACGCAGCTTCTAGCTATACATATACATGTTTTCATGCGGATAAAATTCTTATTCTGATTCAACTTCATGCTACAAGTTGTCCCCTCTTTCTAAAAATGCGAAGACTAGGTAGTGAGTGACCTTATGTTATGAATAACCACAACAATAATAAACATTATAAAATGAATGTAGATAGACACACTTAAACATCTTTACGGCTCAAACATGGATAAAGCAAATTGTAAAACGAGCACGTTTTGGTATTAAAACTTAAAACAGGCAACAACGGGAAATTATAAAGTACAGTTAAAATCCACCTCCACTTCGTTAATATTTCCATTTGAATTTCCAAGAATTATCCTAGCCATTTATATATACATGTATGTATATTGTACATTGTATTGCATATTATACATAAAGTCATTCATCAGAAATCTCCTCATTTCTTTACACAACCCGCTCTCAAAATGATCATTACTTATTTATACTTGCAAAATGTAGCTTCCGCCTACATAACCATATCCCTCTACAATCACTGTCAGTCTATATACACAAGTCACGACGACAGAGAAAATGTGGTTAATTAAAAATGATATTAAAATGTCCCGACGTCATCTCTCTCCGAAACTTTTAGCATTACTAACAGTAGTAGCACAAAGCATTTTCATACAGTCATGATGAAGAAGGATGCGACCAAAAAGGATTTATAACATTCCCGACTAATCACATGAATTACAAATCACAAATATACTCGTTCACCCGTACAGTAAGTATGACGCACAGAGACAACCAATTACATTATTTCGGCTAGCTTATTAAAACCACCGGGGAAAACTAAATTATTTCGAATTACATCTGCACATCAAACTATGGATAAAGGATAGATTCACCAAAGAAAACCACAAAGAAAAATACCGTGGTAAAATTGTGCATTACTGTCACCATTAACCGAATCACTTAATTGTTTTATACAAGGCAAAAGGTGACTTTCTCATTCCCGTCCATTTCTACAGAAAAACAACATCCTTCTCAAACTGTAAAATGTACAATACGTCCAACTCATAATCCGTCTTAGTAATTATTATGCGCCAGCTATAATTAATTAATACCATGGACACATCAGTATACTGGCATACTATTTCCGCTGCAGTTCTAACACAGAAAATGTAATTAGTTCCAGTAACCGGTATAACATTGAAATTTTTTAAAACTTTCCCCACGGGTAAGTCTTATACAGTCATTCATGCTGTTGCTCAGGAACATACATTTTCTCTCATCCAAATTTTTAAATCACTCGCTTTTGATTTTTCTACTACCGCGTCTACACAGTCTAGAAAATGGAAATTATACGTTGTCAACCTTGCAGAAATGAACCTGCCCTTGAGGCTGAGTAGTTAAAAATTAGCATTCATTTTCCTCTTGTCTCGACAAAACAAACAACCTGACTAGTGCTAATTTGTACATGTAAGAGGTACGAGTAAAAAGATGGATTACGGTAAAGAGTATAAATACAAAGCCCCTGTATATGCATAGTTAGCTACATGTGTAATATGTCACTTGAGCAGAGATTGAATTTGAAATTTCATTTTATCAGCATGACTTATTACTGATAGCTCCACACCTGCTACATTATTGTTACTGCAACGTGAAATTGCCACTTATCACAACCACCATTTAGTCCCTCAGGGTCACTGTTACACGAAGTAGGAACAGTAGGTGGTACATTCAATGTGGAAGGCCTATCCCTATTAAACCTACATCTTCCCGGAATCGGAGCTTAAATGAAATTATAAGCTTAGAATGCAATTATTGCAGACTTTCATTAAATTCAAATTACCTTATAATTACTGCGTTGTAATTTTTCCACCAACGTAGCGACGCTTTTTCTAATTTAATTTCCTCATTGTAGTATTATAACACAAACTTACTATTTTACGTAGTATTTTACTTTACATGGATACAAGGATTTAGCGCAGGATAAAATTAAGCTATAATAACTTTGTATTACATACAACAAGCGTTCTCGAAAAAGTATACAGGATTTCTATAAAAGTAGTATCGTAAAGTATAGTCCAATAAATACCTTTTCCTTGTCTTTCTCTTTATTCCCTTTCTCCGTTTTCTTTTTCCTCCCAAATCCTCCAATAAAACTTTTCCTCAGACTGGATACCTCTTTCTCTCGAACTGATCCTTGAGTTTGTAAGGCATGATTGTTGGCAGGTGCAGGTGGAAAGACGAAACTAGTAGGAGTCGATGATTTACTACTCCCACCATCCGATTCTATTACGGGTGGAGTGGTTGAGCCGGAAGAACTTAATCTGTTCTTTGTATTACTATTACTACTACTACTTATGATTCCAAACTGTTGCAAAAGTTTTGTATCCAATTTAAGCCTCCTTGATGTCCCTTGCAAAATATTGGCACTTCCGGTCGGATATGTTGAGCCATTAGTGGTCTCATCAGTTGGACGTCCCCTAACTTCAACACCACCATTTTCAACGTTCGTCACATAGAAAGTAGCATTTGCCTCCGTCGGTAGTACAGAGCCACTTTCACCATTCTTTCCAAAAACCGACGACCTCACGCTGCTGAAGGAGGATAAATCCACTGTACTTCTTCTCATACTAAGAGTACTTGGATCTACCCCATTATTGTTCTTATCCCTGAAAAACTTTTCTTGCAAGGGACCGCTGTACACAATACTAGATCCTAAGGCATTCTCAATCACAGTTAGCCCTTCCTCTGGACTCGACCCATCCCCATAACGAACCCCTGAATGAGACACGCTTCTCGGCACTTGAGCAGGTACTTTTCCACTTTTACCCAAATGGGTCTTTGACTCGGAATTTCCAGGAGAAATCATCATGAAGGAACAAAATTACAAGTAAAAATGTATTTGCAGATAAATAACGAGAAAAAAATTCACTTCCTAAATTCAACTTCAACTGAATGACGAGCACTGACCAAAATTAATTATTATAGCGTCAACTTACTACGAGCAATCCAATCTCCTTCACACATATTAAAACCACACCATTATAGCTTTGACTAGAATTTCCTAAGAACTGATGACGTTCCTGAGGTTTAGCTGATTACATAATAATAAATATTATTCATTGTTATTTCGAATCGAAAACAAGATTGAGAAATTCAAACAAAAACCTACAACAGAGAGAAAAATAATAATTGTGCGACGATTCTTCTTCTTTTTACTCGCCCAAGTTATCACCAAGACTGACTCTGTACAACTAATGTAACTTTCTATACAACACACCCATGCAGCTGTGTGTATCAGTTCCGACAACCTTATACAACAAGCCCTCCTTGAACATATGTAAGTTGTTTCATATTGACACATGGAATTTCCCCCTTAAAACACCGAGAAAGTACATTATACATGTATCTAGTCTCTAGCAAATTTATAGAAACTATACCACGCACTGTACATGTAAAAGGAGGTAATAAAATTAGCATTAAAACTTTTTAGGTCTTCAAGTGGATCTAACTTCAGATCATTGTGTGTGTAAAGTCAAGTTTTTAGCGGTTTCTATTTCACTTCTCAAAATTTAACACATTTCCTACTACACACACACAAAACCATGAATGCCACATTTCTTTCTCCAAGGTAGTACTGAACATGTCTAGGAAAACACTAGTTCTTCCGAGCAAAGAGTAGTAATAAGTAAGTAGCGGTTTCACTTTGTTGCATTCCAACAGAATGTCCACATATGTGACATGTCTCTGTTTTCATTTCTTTACCCTTGGAATATTACAGAGAACAACAAACAACCTTATGCAGCACACTTATATACTAATAAATATGCATTCTTCTCAGTTTCTCAGAACCACAACAACAAAATAAATGTACGAACGACGAAAAAACTTGAGGACACCAAGCAACTGCTAAAACTCCTTGTATTAAGTGAGCGTAAAATAATTCACGAGTTTCTAGTAGAGACAGACAGACGATGAGACAGACATCATGAGGACTTTTTCCTACATGTGGAACGGTTCATATTACATTACATACCGTAACTATAGGTACTCGTTTCTTCTCTTTCTTCCATACAAAAAACTCTCCTAATAAAGATACGTATATGTCTACTTCACATTTCACCAATAACACTCTCCTTCATTCTGAGCTTGAATCAAATTAAAAGGTCATTGTTATTTACGGATCACCTCGCAAAATATTTAGCACTTGAATCTTGAATACATTTGGGGAATCCACTAATTATTTCCAATAGCAACAACAGCAGGTCACATATATCTAGTAATAATAATAATGAGAGTATCTGTATATAGGCCAGGGAGCAATCCAAATTTCCAAGAACACTCCTGTCACTTCACACTTCATTCAACGTTTTCAGACTAACAGTCTCAAAGACTTTCACATACTAACCAAATGACAAAAGTCCAGTTATTTCTCATTAAATCTACAGTGTACTACAACATTCGCATCAAGATAGATGCACCTGTACAGTAATTGATATTATACGTTCATTTTCCGGCTATCTTTGTCCTTTACACAACTTTGGATTAAACTGATTAACAAAGTGTATATGAATTTTATCTCAAGCGGTTTTTGGTAATGAATACTAAAATGAATACTAGCTATACACGGTAAAAGTATAGGAATATACACACATGTAAGAGTCGATTTGAGTCATTGTCAGTAAAAGCTGATAATGACTGCAATGTCCACCAAACGAGATGAATGAAGGCAATGATGGCTGAGATACTATAGATACTTACACGGTATTCACCCTGTCCGCTACTATACTTGACTACACACCAGGATGGCTCCTTGTGCCATTTTAAGTTCTCTTTGTGCTAACCGAAACCGTCATGTTATGTACACAGAGAGAGAGAGAGACCCATTACAGGCAAAAGTAGATATATTTGTAGTACATATGTGCCTTACATGCTATCTGAAAACGTATATACATACATACTAAAACAGGAACCGTGCAAATTCCCCAAGCCTCCAAGGAAATAGCTTCGAAGAATTGATTTGCTTTTGGAAACAAAGTAGGCGGTTACCGTGAAAGTTCAGTATGTATTCAACAGATTTAATGACAGTTCTAGCGTAACCCTTTCCGCAGAGAAAGTGCTGGTAATTTTCTTGGAAATCAATAATGAAAATAAATTGATTTTTAATCCGCACATTCTTCCTTCCTAACATCTTTTTGCGTATCTTTTAGCAGAAAAATACAGGGTTTCATTCCTCGGTTCCGTACTAGGGCACTACAAAAATAGTCGAAATACCCGGGCTGCCAGTCAATACAAAGTAATTAGCTCGTATATACACACCAGGCTTCAATACTTTGCCAGCACCATCAAAGTTAATTACTCTATGATTATGACGACAATGCATTAAAATAGACGATTTTAGGGCTTACCTTAAATAAATACTGTTGCCTTCTCACATCAAATTAATGCCACGCTACTGGACTCTATTAATAGATGCATACTAACAATAAGAGAAGCTGTTTTTAGCATAAACCTCACTACCACAAATTACGAATAATAATCCTTATAATAATATGTAGGAGAACTTCGAAGGCTACAATGTCCCATCTTGTGCATAAGGTCATATCTAAACAAACTGAGCTGGTTTTCACCAGTGCAATACATTACTCATCTTGTAATTCGAACTTCATCTCAGACTTTGCATATATTTTGTATCATAAATAAACCACCAAAATTATTGCATTAATACTTATTCCCAACTTACATTACATCAGCCTAAAGACCTGACCTTCCTTTTTCCAGCCAGAGTCTATAGTTTAGCAGGAAAGCCAATGTGAAGGTTATGGTGTATATGTGGTTATAATTTCCAAAAAAAACTTTTGGATTGAGCAAGTAAGCAAACACATTTGCATGTATTTACTCTATATACACATCCCATGCTCATTCACGGTGAAACTTGCTACAACCTCTGAACCTCCTCATGAATGAAAATGAAACCTTGCAAAACCAGCATTGTGAAACAGCACGCGTGGGAAAGTTATGCAACATAACAGCAAGAAAAATTACTTGGTATTAAATTCCAGCCTTACGGCACATATAAATTATGTACATGCATTGTAGCACATGAATGCATCCAGTAACTAGCCTTGTATTAACAAACTAACTCCCTGTGTACACAAAACACAGTAGTAGTTAGTAGTGCTCTCCTAATGTACATAAGCACTAGCCCTTATTATTACCGGTATGAAGTTATTTGTATCAGCTGCAGGCACACTATTTTATGAAAATAACAGCGGCATACATATATATTGATTACTTTTACTTACTAATAAAATCCTTACATACAAACTAAAACTGTTTTACTTAAACAGCAAAAAATATATAATACATACTTGAATTACCATGCTAATAAATGGTAGACCAAAGCTGCTAATGAGTTTTCAGTAATGAGGCTCCTCCGTGTGCAATACAGTGCAGGTACAACAAAACAAAGTTTCAAATTATGTTTTTTACTCCACCGACCGGCTACAACACCGACACCGGGAGCAACATTATCCTTCTGCAGGACCAAAGAAAGGCTACCAATAAACTACCACATCCCATGGCTTTTACTATATCAAAAGGTTGCTGGAGACGAGAAGAAAAAACAGCTGTTGAGCTGTAGCAAGATGATAGAAACCCAGTACTTGAGTTAAATAAGCCATAATTGCACTTGAAACATAATCTCTAATCAATAAAATCCGGAGAAGGGCAGATGTATTTCCTATGCATTACACCTGCTTACCCATACCATTAATTCGCCATGGAAATTTATCAGTAGGACTGTGAGACTGTCAATATGACACGAAAATATGACAGTTGTTGGACGCCCCGAAATTAGTATGTATGTGTCTCCATACTTCGCAGCCATAGACCCATGTAGCATATTAAGTACGATATAATGGCATGACGCGAAAGCGAAACATGCTTGTCGTAAGTCTGTAGACGTCAGATGCACTAGAATTATTAATATGAAATTTTCTACAAGAACAGCAACAGTCCTTTTCGTATACAAAATAATAGTAGGATATAAGTTTCGCCAACAAAATAGCTATCTTCAACCTGCAACTTCTTCCCAGCTTATGCAAGCTGCATGCTCTCCAGTGATAAGATTACCTTGTACGTAATATGTAATACTGACTCACAAAAAATATCACGCTATATTTGTGATTGTACACTCCGGACCTTGGTGATAATAAAGAAGGATGGGGATGGATGCTTCATATCCAGCACTGCTTGACTTTCTGCATTTAATTAAACTGGATTTAATGCCATAAAAAAGTATTCGTATATATCCACCTTTTTATTACGTCCGTAATAATTACAAACCCTTTCGCTCTTTCCAGTGAATATGAACGAAAACCTACACTATAAAAAATAAATTCGACTTATCATCAGGGTTACCTAATAGAAATGCGTGTACTTACAAATAAGTCGCTTGAAATTCAATAGGAGACCCTGCAAAATGAACATGATTAGCTCTTAAATGTTAAATTCGCCCAAATTAAACAATTCAGCCAGGGATCCCAGACATTTGGAATTCAACTGATTTCCTCATAAAACGCATATTGATTACGAAATCTTGTTGATTTATTAAATTATTTTAGTGTATACCTTACGTAAAAACAACCTCATCTACAGTTACAGTTGGATTGGGAGGCTAAACTAATCAAGTTATTGCATATTGGTGTATTGGTCTGGCTCCTACAAAATCCGTAGTTGTACATACATACGAAAATAAGGATACAAGGAAAACCTTCAGAGAAATAAACATTCTTTGTCAACTTCAACAACGAATAGGATACCTGCATATTAAAACCACTACTGACTGGCTGGCGGGACGGGCAACAAACGAAATACTGTATTGAGTGTATTGTATAGCTGCAACAGTATAAACCACATTATCGCTCTACAATTCTACATATTTACACAGTACGATTAGATTGGTAAATACTCAATGTGAAAACACGAAATCCAAGCTTGTATAATTAACTAGCATGATGCATTTTTATGTAGTTCATCGTCAGCTTTCAGCTTGTATTTATTTAGTTTAAATTTCATTCCACCTTTGTCAAACTAGCTCCAAAGCCAACCAATTGGCTTTATATCACAACCTGTGAAATAGGAAACTCGAAATCACTATGTAACAAGGGTGATTCAATGTTATTTATTTAATCAAGGAAATGCCAATAGGCTTCAACTGAAAAACCAACATTTCAAGGTAATTGCTCTTTACTTTAAATAAAATACACCGGCAAGGTAGTTTCTGGCAGTAACTTTATAAAAAAGGAGTAAAAGCCTCCATCCAAAGCTTATTATTGTACAGCACATGATGGCTTCGACGACTGTGAAATACATAGATACATGAGAGGAAACGCTCCAAATCAGATCACTGATGCACCAAAACTTATTTCGCAAATGTTGATGAAAGTAACCAAAGATTTACTTTTACTTCTTCCAGCAGCAGCAGCAGGTAAGTAAAGATAGAACCGACCAGAATGTAAACAGGAACATATGATATTTTGAATCAAAACAATTCCATTGATAAACGCTTTACCAGCGGGAGTTCATGGTGCTCCCCATCCAAAAGTTATAAATAACCTTGTGATTTCTCTCTCTCTCCCTCTCTCACTCCATCCAAAAAAAACAGCACGTCCGTATACTGCAAGCTAAAATTCAACCTCGCTATATGTCCCTACTTCGAATCAAAAGGAGACTACATCATGTTTCACTATAAAGCTTCTTCCACATACATATTTTGCACAAGTTTTTCCCAAGTAGGTTTTACTGCGCTGCAAAAAAACATTAATTCCCTATTGATTTATCTTCAGGAGATATTCTGCAAATGTACAAAGTACATTGTAGCTCCAGTGGTGTGTACTGTACACCAGCGAAATACGTATACATATATGTACCTTCTCCCAATCCGATTAAATGACATTTACATTCAAGTCTCGCAGGACTGCACACAACTTGCCTAAAGTGAGTACCAGTTTCTACATTTATACATATTTACATACACATATAATCCAACCAAATTTCATTTCCAACCCGTAATTTACTACAGATTTTCATTCACTCAGCCTCCATTTCAAGAATTGCTAAAAAACCGAAATGGATGGAAATTTATCTGAGCGTGTTTGTCCGCTACTTACTACTCTATATTTCACTATTTGCACGTAACTGCCATTCACTAGTCTTTTACATTGTTTTCGAATTTAAAAGCAATTTCAAATCACTAAAGAATTGAGAACTATTCAATGCAAATGTAAACCAATGATACTCTACTAACTGCTCAACCACACAGGAGAAATCTCATTCTTTCCACCAATTTCACTCTTGCTTTCAACTGGCCACTTCTTCTCCTACTGCTACTCGTGCTACAAACACAAACATATATTTCACAGCTAATACCCGCTGTATAGCCCATATAGCGCGTGTTCAATTAGTTTCTTTTAAAAGTGTGTATATACGTGTAACAACTTTCTGTTACATTGTTACATATGAATAGGCTCAATTGGACGGAAAAAAATCCTTGCCTACTGTACAAAATCAGCTCGTACATCACCTAAAATAATGTCAATATCCAAGGATATGAAAACGGACATGAACGTAGATCCTAGAGAAATAATAAGTTTCTCAGTTTCTCTTACCTTCGTATATACATATACCTATTTAAATCGACTTACTCGAAAACATTGGATTTGGGGTTTTGCAAAGGTGAATACTACTAATAGGTGGGTAGTAGAGATACATATGTACAAGTACTTCATGCTCCAAAAACCACCACGTCAATTTAATTTTTTTCTCATTAAAATTTCAATTCTTAGG
>JAQFXU010000935.1:0-37427 GCA_034693705.1 Spatulosminthurus flaviceps
GTGGACAAAGTGGGTGGGAACTGGGTCATGGATTTGGGAGTATGCTCTTCATTTATTACTTAGTGTCGTGGAATCGTGTGTGACAACAAGTTGGAGAAAATTTCAATCCGCTCTTGTCCAGTGAAAGAGTCTGTGATTTCCTTTCTTCTGAGAGAGAAGGAGAGAATATTATTTGTGCAACTTTCCAAGAGAAAAAAAGCTAAGAATTTAAAATGGTAAGTGATTTTTACAATATCGACTTTCATTGAGTGTCTACGTTATTTTTCAATGTGTTTAGAAACAGAAGTTTACTCTGGTATAGTGTGAGAATAAGGAATTATTATTTTGAATAAAAAAATATCATAGTGGAGAATATGATTTAAAGTGGAATTTATTTTGGTTTTAGTTTGTTCAGATTTATAAGTTTTTCCAAAGATATGGCAGTTGTTAGAAGTTCTCTCGGCCGGAGTCCCTTGAACTTTTAAAACCTCTGATTCACTGTAGATGATATCCCCTGTTCATTCATGCGGCTCATCGGCTCTTCTTCTTGTATAAAAAAATAAGTCAGTCTTGAGAGAGAGAGAGAGAGAAAAGTTATTTTGGCATTCAAATGCCGACAGTCATTTTGACTCATATGTTGTAGTTTAAGTCAGTTGATTCTGGTTGTAGGAATCTGTTTCTAAGCAATGGTTTTTTTCGTGGAAATTATGACTAAACTAAACTGTAGATTACGTAATGGAGAGATTAGACTTGTAGACACTGTTAAAGTTCAAGAGGTTTTTGTATGTTGTTGTTGAAGCGTAGGATGATATGTAATTAAATAAATTATTATTGTGCTATACAAAGGTTTGATTTGAAGGACGGGGTTGAAAGGTGAATGTCTAGGTTGAGATTTTGTAAGGGGATTTGTTTTTCACAAGTTAAATAATGGAGATTTTGGTAGTGTGTAGTATGTTTGTAGATGGAAGAGTGTGTTGCTGTGTGAGAGGAGCGTTGAATTATTAATTTTGTATGAGTAGTGAAGTTAATCTTGAAATGAATCTGGTTGAATAAATCACGGTAATCAAGCATCGTTTAATGTGAGTGTTGGTGAATGAGGAGATGCAAAGTGAGTCTTTTTTAGTGAAGGGAAGTATTGAGAAGAGTTGAGAAGGAATGAGGTGCGAAGCTATTAGTAGTGAGTATCTACAATTATACAGACGGGCCTTAATTGGAGCAAGAATGATTATTGCCAAATGCTGGAAGTTTTTGAACGAATAAGTCTGCACACCTGAGGGCTCAACAATTGCCATGTCATGGTAGCGTTGCGAAAAAGTTGAGTCATAAGATGGTGATTGAGGAGGAACCTTTTTTATTAAGTATATATATATAGAATTGAGGTTGAGCACTTGGTTTCTTACCTCAGAGTTTTATATATGTAATTAGAATTATATCTCTTGGTGGAGTTTATAGACATGAGCGAAACACCATTGATGTTAGGTATATTTTGCATTTGCAGAAGTGCGGAGCATTGAAATAAATGTTTTAAGTATTTACCTGTACCACTGGGGCTACTATTATTGCTACTATTGCAACAATGGGCAATATGAGAAGAATTTGTGATTAAGAGTTTAATGTCCACTTGTTTTTTCTGACCGAAGCTGAGTGTATAGTCTGAGTTGTCATTTATTTAATGGATGGTGGTTGAAGGAGCTTAGGACTGTAGGTGGACGTGTAGGTATTTTTTGGGGATTGCTCATGCTGCTACGCTGGGGCTTAAGAACGTCTATCCAGTAAATATTTGAAGGAGGAGAAGCAAGTGAGTTCTATATTCAGCAGAAGGAGGTTTTGCTTTTGGCAGATACTGATGTTGAGCCGTAACTTGTGGGTGGTGCATGTATAAAGAATGTACCTGGCGAGAGGGTAGATACAGAACTTGATCATAGTTCTGGTTCTGACAAAAATGTCATTTTTAGTATTTATTTAGTGGCGAGAAAATAGGGAGTTTTTCTTGATTCTTGCAGGCCGATCAATTGACCGAAGAACAAATTGCCGAATTCAAAGAGGCATTCTCCCTTTTCGACAAGGATGGTGACGGTACTATCACAACTAAGGAATTGGGAACTGTTATGAGATCCCTTGGTCAGAATCCAACCGAGGCTGAGCTCCAAGATATGATCAATGAAGTGGATGCTGATGGTATATTAAGCTTTAAATTATTATTTAGCTTGAAAACTACGATGATAACGAATATGTACATTCGAAATTGAAAGAAAAAAAATGCACCAAGGTTTCTGACATTGTTCTTTATCTTGTTTAAACCCTTACAGGCAATGGTACGATCGACTTCCCTGAGTTCTTGACCATGATGGCGCGGAAAATGAAAGACACAGATAGCGAGGAAGAAATTCGAGAGGCTTTCCGAGTGTTTGATAAAGATGGAAATGGGTTCATTTCTGCTGCCGAGCTTCGACACGTTATGACCAACCTCGGGGAGAAATTGACTGACGAAGAAGTCGACGAAATGATCCGAGAAGCTGATATTGACGGTGATGGCCAAGTCAACTATGAAGGTAATTTTCTAAATCCAATATGTTTCTTGCGTCACGTATCTCCTTCATCTTTACCTGGCCGGATACGTCCTTTTTGACATCTTCTTTCGATCGGTTGGACTATCTCGCGCCTCACAAAATTGTACCGCATCAAAAAAAGATGGTTCACAATTTTCTTGTACGTTCTAAGGAGTTTCATAATTCTTCTGAAATGGAGTATAGCCTTAACCTTGCTTCATAATTGCATGCGAAGCTTATTTATGTGCCGAATGGTCAAAAATTCTAGGCTTTTTAATCATTTCTGCCTCCTACTTCGTTCATCATTTTGACTTTACAAACGTATATAGGTCAGTGTGTACATGTATATCAGATGCAGTAGCATCAAAAAAAGGTGATGAGTATTTCCCCGAATGGAAGTAAGGCTTAAGATGATCCGCATATTTTTGGGAGGAAAGAATACAACAGATTGAGAAATCGAAGTACGTGAAGGAAAGGGGTAACATATGATGGTATCCCACGCTACTGCCATCAACAACGTATGTATAAATCTGTACGCGAAAGTGATTGTACACATTTATTATTGTAGGTTTTGAAATTTACTTCCTAGTCGGATTTTCATCTGAATGGCTCTGGACCTTCTGTTTATTGTGTTATTTAAATTTATTATTTTACGCGTTTGCAAAAATTCCACTAGTGCAGGAGTAATAATATTATTTATTATTTACTAATTATTGATGTATCAGCAATGTGCATTTAGTCAGTAACAGATTTTGTTCAGCACTTTCTGTGTCAACTTAAATTTTCTTCTATTCTACCATTGATTCCGTTTTCTCTATCTCTTCTTTCTTGGTTCAATATATTTTTATATTATTATTTTAACATGGTTTCTACCATGTCAAAAAGTATTTATCATTCGTGAATTTCTGTACGTATCCTTGTTTTTTGAAGAGGCAGTTAATAGGGAGGGGTTCCTGTAGAGTTTTGCACAAATGTCTGTTCTTCTGTTTATATGCATAACAGTTGTGAACAGGGGAAAAGAGAAGGGGAAGTGAGCTCTTCTCTTTTTATTGTATTAGTTGATGATGATGGTCATATAACTACTACTAAGCTCAGCATGACTGATTCATTTCCTTCCATGCATGCATGCATGTGCGGCGGTCATCATCATTATTTAGGTATCAGCGTCATGGCCATGTGTATGTATGTACATTCTTATATACATATTTCAAGTGTAGTTCCTATCCTGTACTCTATCTATTAAGAATACTGGATACGAGGCAAGGAGTGAAGAGAGGTGATGCTATAATCTCAAGTTTTTTGTTAGAGATCAGAACCGGGCTTTTTAAAAAATTGAAGCTGAATGTTGACTATGAACTATGACTACACCTTGCTACCTCATTCTCTTCTTCCTTGCTTCGTAAATACTTCTTCGCTGTGAACATGTGCATGTTTTGCAGGTAGAGATGCACCGGACTTGCTGACTGTGAGATCAGTGAGCAATGTCAGGCTCTTTCTTTGGGAAGGTAGTTAAAACTACTCAGGAAGGCACATAAATGAATGTAGTGCATTTGCATGGGAAAGAAAATTCTCGACGATGACTATACTTGATGCAGCTCTTTTAAGTTGATACCTATGTGTGTAGTATGGTGATGATATGAGCGAGCAAATAATGAGTAGAAGAAGGATGACAGGAGCCCTGGATATCTGCATAAGATGGAATTACATTTTTGCACGGAAAGAATACAGCATCTTGGTTTTTCTTTGGTTCCTGCATTCTTCTCTCTTTTTTTTGTAGTGTACATGTAATATTATTTATGTACGAAGTGAATCATTCAAACTTATACACTCGCATTTCACCGCAATCACAAGTTTAAAAAAATAATTCTTCTTATTGTATCATCCATAAAATTTTCCATACCTGTCGCATATAGGTATGTAGTACGTATTTCCCTTTCTGAACAACACTATATATTAGGGTTACGGAAGTAAAGTTCTGTTCAAGGGTACAAATGTTGCTGAAAACGTGAGTGGATAAACGGTTGCACTTGTGAGGTCCCTGTCATCGTGTCATCATCTCTTGTCGGGGTGTGATTTGCTGATGTGTTTTTAACATTTTTATTCGTTTTCTGCCACTGCTAACGCTACTACTTTTATGTATTTTAATTTACGGTATTTGTGTTTTTCTCTTCTTCAGCCTTAGAATCGTTTAATTTTAATTTTCGTGTCTGTCTGGGAACCCCCGGGTTATGTGGATGTACGAAACTTTTAAGCTGGCTTAAGGATTTTTTTTCGTTTTTTGTAATTAGCTAAAGACCTCTTCCTACTTTATTATGCATACCTAAAGGTAGATATGTACAATCATCAGCTATTACTCCTAAAAGGATTTTCGGAGTTTAGGGAACATTGTGTAGGTCACGTTGTAAATGAGGCTGAATGAGTCTGATGTGTTCCTTTTATTTAACTGTAAAAAAACCAAATGCTAAAGTAGAAAATGTAACAAGAATTAATGAATGTATAGTTTGTAGTTGCTGTAGACGAGTTTGTCAGTAACTGTATGATGTAACTAGTCACTTAACTTGCACCGACGAGGATGTTATTTAAGCAAATAATTTTAGCATAGTGGTGGTGGTGGAGTGTACACGATTACATATTCGTAATTGAAAACGAGCACTTACTTTACTGCTTACTTACAAGGCTGTAAGTTGGAATTGTGGATAATGAGGACGTGCCTAGGAGCTTTTAGTTTTCTGGAGAAGTAGTCGAGGAAAAATAGCAAATCTGGAATTGCAAGTAGCTTTTTTGCTCAACTGTTTTAAAGTATCCTGCTTTTATTCTGTTGATAAAGTCAGGTTTCTTCTATATACCTTGCCCCTTGGCAGAAAGTATGTCCAACTAAGTAATGTACACATAAATAGGCTGTATATTGTAATGAGGCAGGTAGAATTTTATGTTTAAGGAATCCGGCTGGCTCTAGCTGGTTGGCTGGCTAGCTGAATAGAGTTTACGTGAGAAGTTTTTTCCCTGTGAACTGTTTTTAGTTAGTTGCGTTTGTAATAGTATTATTGTTGGTATAGTACATAGTTTTTGAAGTCGTGTGAGAAAGGGAGGACGTGAGTTGAAATGTAAAAATAATCTGGAGAAGGATAAAATTGATTGGTGTATGGTTGGAAGGTGTAGTAGTCAAAATGTATGGGAGAATTCGCTGGGTATCTCTACATTTCATGCACGCTACAGTTAACCATTTTATAGGAATTTGAAGTTGTGTATAGTAGTGGTTACTCAAGGATAAGGCTAGTTTTTTCTAGCTGATAATAAATCACATGGTTTGGTACGTATATTCATTATCATCAGTTCCTTTCGCAATGTTTCTCATTGAATTCTTTAAATGTGCCATTACGTTGAACGTTGGGTAAACATATATGTAGCTTTTAGGTTACTTGTTGTGGTGTCTTAAATAATTATGGCACTACTATAGGAGAGTATGTTAAGGATTTGTTAATTTAGATCATCCCAGAATTTCGAGTAATAAAATAACAAATTTTATAATTTTTCTAGCAAAAAATCTCATAAGTTTATAGAAATGAATATTTTTAAAGGGGAGTCCTTAAAAGCGTTCCTGGAATTTAATGTGTATACATTTACAGTACATATAGTATGTGGCAGGAGGAGCTGCAAACAACATTTTTATCAGGCACGTTCCCTGAAATATTCTTTGCTAACATGAATTTGCATGGAATAATTACGCTGCTAAATATCTGGCCCAAACGTTGTTCAAGGACTCCAATCGCAGTACTCACTCACCTAGTATTTTGGTTGAAAACTTTGAAGGAGTATCAAGTGCCATTGATGATTTTACATTGTCTGCGAATACATCATCATAATTTTTTGTATACATTGTGCCATTTATGCAATTAAGTGAAAAACTACAACAGTGATACATCGGTAACAATAAACGAGTAGGTGAAGTGAATACATACTACTAGTTTTATTAACTCTGTAGTCTCTGCTGCTGTTGCTGTTGAGACAATTGAGGACGGCGGAACTTGAGAGGATGAGACGGGAAGGAAATGAATATGTGTGGGTGACTTGTTAATGTGTATAAAATAGTGAGTGTTTGTGTATGTTTATGTTTGTCGATGATGACAAAACTTACTTGAAGTTGTATGTTGTGTTTGTTGTTGTGTATAAATATAAATACGGTTGTCGACTCTACGCAGCAATTTCATGCATAATTTTATTTCATCCTTATTTTCGTAGAGGATAGAAAACATACTTTTTAGTATGAAAAAGTAAAATGATATCCTTTAAACTTCTTTTTCTGGTGGTTGGGCTAAGTTTTGGCTGTAAGTTCTTCGCTGTAATAAGGTGCATGCAAAGAGTAAATCTGAATTCACACGAAGTTGGCATAGGTTATTAGGTTGGCTGGGGACAATGAAAGCCCAAGCGATCTAAACTTTCTCACTTGTCTCCCCCCTCTAGTTCACAATCCTCGCTGTATTATACTGTTAGCGGAATTTTACTGTCAGGAGTCAAGTTTTGAAATTTTCGACATAGTCATCATCGTAAGCCTGTGGGATGTAATTAGATGTATTTTCTTGTTTTCTACACGGCAAATGATATTCCACTGTAACATTATCTTGTAACTGTATCGATGCGTCTGTGTGATAATACGTCCATGGTACGAGTGCATCTTTATTTCGTGTCTATATGCATCTCAATTTCAAGACATATTTCGTCATATTAAGAGTTTGTTTTAATGTCAGTTATTCAAACAACTTGATGCATGCGAGCGGTGTCCTTATTTTTCGTGAGAAAAAGAAGTGACTGCAAGCGTGCATGGTAAAAGTTACGGTACGTATTGTAATAAGATATATTGGAAGTATGAGTTAAATGATACGTGTTTTATCGTGATTTCGTGGTATGTTTTTCCAATGCAAGAATTTGTGTTCTTCGCGTAAAAAAATTAAATTAAAAGTTTGAAAAATCATAGGAGGAAGGAAATAGGAAGATAGAGGGGAAGGAAACGATAAAACGGATTCTAAGAAAAGAGGAAAATTATTATTGCTTATCTTACTTGCCCCTGAATGTTGAATGAATACACTCAAGTTTGATAGATTCAACTATAGACATACACACTCCAGCTTCGGAACTAAGCCGACGACACTGTTCCTCCGTGATTGTCATCTTCTTCTCTTGTTCTTCATCAACTTCGTGTAAAATACCATGAATGGCAAGATGAGGTCACACTCCGTCAGCCATACACCTACCTACACACCCTGTAACTTTTTACATTTCAGTAAAATATGACTACGGTATAAGGAGACAAAGTTGTGATGTCCTATAGTACATGTGTGTCAGTGCTACGAGTTTTTACCAATTTATTTTTTACATATGTCAGGTTCGAGGTAGGTTGATGGGGAATGGGCTAGGAGCAGGATTTTATGACCAATAATAATTGAGAGGGAAATGAAAGCTAAATGATTGCCGATAAAAATGGATAGATGTTAGAGTTTTTTTTCACTTGGGAGAGAAAATTTACTTCCAATGCTATTATATAGGTTTATAGGATATACATATAGTAGCTGGTACAAGTTTTTGGGGAAAGTCATACTTCTGCACTTGGATTTTTTTTAGTGATTTCTTCTTCTACTTCTTTTTATTCCATTACTGCTTTTTGGTTGCCGTTGTCGTCTTCTTCGACTTCTGGCCCTTTGAGAATAATTCGTGTGGCATGAATGACTCAATCGATCGTCGTATGCGACATTTGGAATGATAATGTTGAACAAGTTGTACGCAAAAGTTCGTCAACTTATAAGGATAGAGGCATGTATGATGGGCATGTTTTTGATGAAGAAATAGGAATTGAGTTTATTTTTCATGTAGTTTTGGAGTCGGTGCAGTTACACCACATTTACATTTTATTAAGGCAATGCACACATGAAGGAGTTTTTTTGGGTATAGAAGAAGTGAATGAGTCAAGAGAGAGAGAGAGAGTATGGGCAGGTAAAGAGAAAAAGTTGAAAGTTGGAATTATTCATTCATTCTGTATCCTATGATTTGTTGAGTAGTATTGGTTCGTTTGAAGGATCCACTTATGTTTGCCTGCGAATGTTCATTGGAACCTGTCTTCTACTACTTTTAGATAGACATGTTGAACCATATAAAAAGTTGATTCTCCGTGGATTTGAAAATAAGTCTGTGTGTATATATTTGTAGATTTGAGAGTGTGCGAGTTGATTTGAACTTATAGTTGGACGTTTGTATGGTTAACTTGCAGGAAAAAAGAAAGAATGTGTTTGTAGAAGTAAGAGTTTTAGTGGTTTAATGGAAATTTTAACACCACTGACGATTTTCAAAGCAAATATTGTCAAGGGAGTTGTTTTTTCACTAGCTGACTGACTGAGTCTTGATGGTTGGGCAAGAAAGCATATACAGCGGCTGTACTAGTGCTAAGGCCACATAAGAATTACTGCAATGTAGTGGACAGACTCACAATCAGAGAAAGTGTTGGAAGGAGAAAGAGTTTGAGTTTATATATTGAGAAAAAAAGAGATGAGGAAAGAAAAGGAAATCGTTTCGGTAGGAATGAAAGACTTCTTTTTAGAAGGGAAAAAGAAATGATTGGGTTAATCAGATTTACGTAGTTTTTTCTTCTCTCCCAATCATACTCTTTTTCTACCTCTCTCTCTTTCTATTGATACTTTTTTTTTATCTTCGCCACAAGCTTGAAAGTTACTACTTGTGACTATTGACTTTATCGTCGCGTAGCATACGTACTTATATATGCACCTAAATCTTTACTGTTTAAGGGCCTCCGTATGTATTGTTTTTCAACTCTATCCTTTTCGAATTACGATCAGCCATGGAAAGCGAAGAATTTGATAGGAATTTGAAGGATATGTAAGGGCTGAAGCTCTAGACTTTGACTTTAGGGTGTACCAGTGTAGTCAATTGGCACTATGTATTCAGATATGTAACATGCATGTATAAATTTGTAACTTGGCTTATAGACACTTGAGGATGACTTTTATAGCTGCGGAGATTTTTCTTTATACCACGTTTATTTTGGTACATTCGCACACGCATGTACGGATACATGCGCGATTATTGAGAAAAGTTCTCTATTTTTTCTTTAAATTACGTTTATTGTAAATTCAAGGTTAGCCTGGTGTAATTCTAGTTCTAGGAGATTATATAGTTTGTGCATACAAAGTTACACATAATCTTTTATTGAAAAGTTTCTTACGTTGCTACCATCCTGATCAGTCTTATCAGTACTAATGTTCAAAGCCTTCCGCTTCTAGATTTCAAACAAAATCTTCAAAGACAGAAGTAAATTTGTGTTTGTGTGTGAAAGGAGAATTCTGAGAGAATCAGAGAATTCTCTGAGATGTAGTGTTTGTTCATGGTTTATTTAAATAGGGCGATGGACTTTGTTTTGTTTATTAGTACATAGAAAGTTAAGTTTAAAAAAGGTTGGACTTTTGTAACCCAGTTACAGTTAAGGGCAGGTGTAGGGTAGGATAGGTGAAGGTGACTTGTAACATTCATCTAATGATATAATTGTTGTTATTTGTTATTATTATGGGGACAATCTAGTGAGATTTTACTAGTATGTATATATAGTAGTTTAATGGCTAAGGTGATTTTAGGATTTGTACTAGATGTAGATAGGAGGAGTGCATTTTATCACTGTAGATGCCTTTCGTGCAATGGTGAGTGCGTTTACGTCTCCACTTCGGCTGTGTATTTTAAGGGTAGCTAGGAGCATAATCATGTGCACGTATATGTAAAATGTAATTATGTATAATGCGTATTGATACTTACACTTACTGTCTTTCAAGAAGCATTCCGCTAATGTGATTGTTGGTTTTGTATTATGTATTCAGAATATTTCTACGGGGTCAGTATGATGTGTCTAGGGAAGAAGTAACTACTGCAGTGTGTACAATATGTGTATTACTACGTAGGTAAATAAGTCATATCTACGGCTGCAGTTTGGGCTAGGATGAGGAGTACTGTAAAAATCCCACTCTTTTGCAATGCGATGTCTCAAGTTCATTGTACCGTGATTGAGATTTTGGACTGGGTCCCAAGTCTCTTGGTGTCTTTTTATTTTTCGTCCTCTTCTTCTTCCGCTGGTTGAAGATAACTATATCAACAACTTATTATAGTTATAATACATACTGTGCTAAACACGTTGTACACACAATAGGTACTTTCCTTCTGTGTTTTCTCCCTCTCTAACTCTCTGTCTCTGTTTTTCGAAGATGAGTTTTTATTATGCCTCCCCGTTTTTCTTCTCAATGAGTTTCACTGACTGAGTACTTAGTGCTCGGGATTTGCACCAACTTGTATGCAGATCAGGATGATATTATTATTATCATTATGCATTTTTGGGCGATGGCTCCTCGCTATCAGTTGACTTGGTTTTGGAAGAACTACTGTATGTAGTTGTAGGTAGTAAGAGTATGATAGACTAATAGAATAAGATGTGATGCAAACGAAGGAGCCGAGGTGTGTTGCCAGAGATTCGCTCGCTATCCATCTCTCCCGGTTTCTTATTATTCTCTTTCTCGCTCTCGCCCTGGATGTAGTTTAATAAGTGTCCCTAGTTCTTTAGCTCCGAAGCATTTTAGTATGGTATCATCATCAAGATCAGTTTTAGTTGGAATGCACCACGAGTATAGACCATGAAATTGGCTACCGTTTCCATGTACGACTACTCGCTACTCATTCCATAACTATAAAAGTGTACTGCCATGGGTTTCGGCAGATTTTGCCGTGATTTTGCGTAAGCTGTATATCCAGATCTACAGATAGAAGCCATATCATCTGACACAGTTTACAACTTACGAACGATTTCTTTCTTTGAATCACCAAGATTTTAAACGGACCTGTCCCTATAGAGTTCAAATTAAAAATATTCTTTGAGGAAATACACTGGGAAATGATTGCTTGCGCTTTCTGAAGGATCCTTTCTTATTACAAACCTGTTTCCTTCCTAGGAAAGGTGGTTCTGTATAGTGTAAAGTGAAGAAAGAGGGTTGTACGAAGGCAGTAACATTTGATGCGATGAAAACGTTTTGGGCTTTTCTGTATAATAAACGTGTGTGGTGTAGGTGTAACTCCATCGTTAATGGGCTCACGGGAGTAGTGCATTATCTAATGTTTACATTTTTTGTACTACTTATAGTAAGAATGAATGAAAACATTAGTTACCTTGTCACATAATTTTTAACAGCAATAATTACACTTCTTCTTTGTTTCCTTCTGCTACTAATACTGTGATAGCAGCAATTAGTAGTAACCCTGCGATTATAAACAGACTCTATCCGTATTTCTATGATATTAACAAGAATATTTGACGTTTTCCTTTCTCCGACAAGGACAAGGCTCACACTGCGTTTTGATTTACTTGCGCAAAGGCAGAAGGCAAACTGCGAGGCTTCTCTTTCTACTAAAAAATAAAAAATAAAATAAATATCGGGGCATATACTCCAACCTCTAACTGTTAAGGTCTGTCGGAGTTGTCAACCATCTTAACCTTTATTAGTTCAGTTTATTTACAAAGTTCAGTGTATGACACTAACTCCGGCTTTCTGGGACCATCATTGTAAACTCGAGAAGGCGGTCATATGTCTGAGCGGTCAGGGAAAAAACCCAGTGGAAAAAAACCGCTTTCCTTTAATACCAACTACAAGCCACTCCGGGATTCGAACCCGGGACTCAGACGACACTTGTAAACGAGATCCCAGCCACTTATCAGGCGCCAACCTTACTCTTTCTACTACGGAACATAGTATCGGGCCACAAGTGTGACTTATATAGTAGCACTGGCAGGCAATATAAATGAAAAATGCGAACGCAGTTTTTATAAAATTGCGTTTACTGGTATGCAATACTTAAAGATATAGAGATTGAAAGCTACTGCTGCAAAGAATTACAACAACGCAAGGGAAATAAAATGTAACTCGTGTTTTCAACTTTGATCCTTATAAGAATTAAATTCCATATTTCATTTTTAGCGTGTATGTGTACTCATGCTCACTCGGTGTGCATGAGTAGTACTTATATTATGTTGGTCGTTGTGTGTTGGTGGGTGTGTTGGAAAAAAATGCCATGATGTTTATCATCAGTATTATTTCTATGTATATATGTACGTATGTGGAAGAAATCGATACTAAGAAAGTGTTGTATTGTATTCCGGCGAAACTTGGTTATCAGAATTATTATGTAGTCATGACATGTATGTGATTTTGTGCATGTGATGATTATTGGTTGGTTTGGGTTTTCTAGTTCATACACCATCAGGATGGAGTATGTATGGACGGAGTTTACTCTAGGTTTTAGTTTGCATATGCGAATGTCATCGTATTTTCAAAGAGAGTAGGAGGAGTGTGTTGTTTGTGTGTGGTGGGTTCCGGACTCATATAAGCTGCTATTATTCCATGAGCAGACTGGAAAGTGTACGATTACTCACAACCAATTTTACGAAGAATGTGAGTACAGTTAGTACAGTAGCAGCGTAGGTAGATTGGAAATGTATAATTTTTATGTTTGAATATGAAAATGGAACGGCAATTATTATTGCTGAGGGAAAGGTCGATGTAGTCATGGAGCGGAAGAATATTAGGTTCTGAAAATGTAAATAGGGTTTTGTATTATTATTTTTTGCTGTCGATGTTTCTAGTTTTTTATGGTGCTGTTCTATGTACTGTCAATGAAAAATGGTATAGTATGCGCGCAAGTTTTGTATGTACGCTTAAATCTAGCTCGATTCAAATTGGCTCTACGTTGGCTTGGCTTTTTCTCCCTTGGTCTACTTCTCTGTCTCTGTCGTTCTCCCGGGGCTTGCTTCTAGCAAGAAAGATCCATTCCTAATAATTAAGTTGTTAAAGTTTTAACTGTTAAATGTTTTGAACGCTTTTTTTCACATTATGACATTACGATATCTTGCTAAAAAATAAATGTTGTTTGTACGTTATTATTTTTTTTAAGGCTTGGGTACATGTATTTCCATTTGAACACCTGATATTGATATAAATGTATGATATGTATAATGATAGTATAATTGACTAGTGTTGGAGTGAAAATACTGGGTGTGCTTTAATTGAAATAATAAGAGTGCCAAAACATTTTAGGGAAGGGCATTGTAAATTGATATTTGAAGGTTTGGATTTTCTTGGTTAGTACTTATTTTGTAATATATAGTCCTTATTCATGCTGTGAAAAATCTGAGAGGAAGGAATTTGGGACAAGATGGTCTTATGCTTTACGATGAGACGTCTGTTTGCCCAAAGTTTTACCTCTTTCTTCTTTCTGTGACGTAGGAATAATAACATTGTATTTTTTACAAGATTCGTTTAGTTGTTTTTAAAGGCTTAAATAAATGTTGGAGCTCATGTTATTTTTTTAACATCACTTGGTGAGCCCGTGAGGGAAAGGACTTTCCTTAGATTTTTCAGCTGGATGTTTCAAGTTATTGTGTGTTTGAATCCTTCGTCGAGCTTCCAGAGGATATTGTTGATCGTGGGAATTGGCAGGATTAAAATGAATGTTTAGTTTAGTAGTACCCATTTATTTGATCAACTATACGCATACATATGATGATTTTCCGAAGAAAATAAAGGAAAGAATGTAGGGAAAAGTTAAGGGAGAGACGTCAGGATAGGTTTTATTGGGAAGAAGGTCGGAGAGTTAATGAGTACAATGATTATTAATGTAGCGTAAGCTACAGTAATATAATAATTTAAACAATTCCATTGGTTACTACAATAATATTAATAATAATAAGAGTCAGGCAGGACAGGAGGCAGGATGAAGTTGGGTAACTATGGCGACGAAGGAGCAGGAACGGCAAGTGACTGACAATATTTACGCTGGTGGGTAGGTGTGTAAGGTTTAACGGATGTATATACAAATACCAGGTCATATAATTAGGTAGGAATGGATTTAGCTATCCATATGCGGAACGCGTGCGGTTGCTTCGTGCATCTGTTTGGAAAGAAAAATGATCTAAAAATTCGAAAATGGTAAGAAGCATGTGTCAAGGACATTTATTCTCTGGATGCGTTATGAAAAGTCGGGAATGATGACTATACAGTAGTAATATTTGATGCCGGCGTGGTTTTGTAGTCGAAGGTTGCAGGTTTTCCAGGGGTTTAAATATGTTGGAAGGCATATGTTTATGTGCAAATTGGCAAATTTTCAGCAAGTCTAAAAATTGTGGTTAAAAATTTATCTCTGTGTGTATACTTTGTATAGCTCTAATTGAATTTTTAATGTTTTATTTATGTTGTTCGTCAGTTGGTATATCTCCTTTTAAGCTTATTTATAGATTGCAAAGGATATTAGTTTGATTTTCCCATTATTTTTATGTTATATGTGGAATATATGTGTCATTTTCCTACCGTGGCCTTCCTCGCAGGAAAGGAAACTACTATTGTATTGTTATTTTGAAACTGTTTTTTGTTACCATTATTATTAATATTATTTTCGCAGCTAGGAACATACATCGTATATGCAGTTTCAAATTAACATATACAAAAAATATTTTATTTTTTCTTTCTTTTTGAGGATGGAGTGGATGAATGCATAATTTGAAACTTGGTTACTTTGGGAAAACTGGAGTGTAAATAATAGTATGATGTGGTGTCGGAAGATTGAAAGGTTTCCAGTTCCGTGTATTTTCAAAATAGACACAATTAAATCTTCTCTGCAGTGTTTTTTGTGCAAGTAAAAACAGTACAGTGTTGCTACTTGTAGTCATGGAGAATTGGCTGTACAGCGTGCTTTTGATACATGTGATGATGTGTAGATAGAGAAGAGATACTTTCGGATTCGGCAGAAATTGAGTTTTGATCTCTCTCACTCTCTTTCGTCGTGGGCATGTTTGTGTGCATGAGTGTGTGAGGAAGTAGCGTGTTGTTTTAGAAAAAGATAAAGAAAGCATTGCTACCATGGCACAGTTAGTTCTTGAACCCATTTCGCGGACATCCCGTGTTTGGTAAAAAATGAAGTCACGAATTAATTTTTTTAACTCAATCATGAGAAGCACCATGATAAACTGCATCTTGGGCAAAAAAAATTATATCCCTATTATTATCATGGTAGCTGCAATAACGCCATATGTCAATTTTTTCAACATTAGTTAAATGGAGAGACAACGTTCACAGAGGCTTGCCGCCTCAAAAAGTGCTGTAAGTGGGGTGCAAGGTAAAAATTGTATTTTGTACAAAACATCATGGGCATTCATGGGTACCGAAAATTTTGCCATTTTCATCGTCCGTGAAATGGGTTCAAGAAGTACCTGTGCATGGGAAGAATATCCCCATAAAAATGTATATATTTATATATATACATATTATATTGAAAGGAAAATGTAAAGGAGCAAGAAGTACGAACGGAATACTAATTGTATATTTACGTTGATGTTACACACTGCGCTACTTGTTCTCAAGAGAATTGCATGGTGTTATTTTTTATTATGTTACTATTTGTTGATCAAAGGTGTTGTAGTTTTCTGTGTAATAAGTCTATTTATTTGAACAAGTGCTAGAATTGTTTAGGCGCTCAAGGCTCGGTATTAACAGGGAGTTTAGCGGTAGAAAAGGAAGAAATGCACTGTTCTGAAAAAGGTATATTTGAAGTATGTATGCTCTTTTCATTGTTATGTTATAATAATGTTAGAGGTATTCTTCGAAGGAGGATTCCAACGGAATTAAGTTTGGATGTAGTAGTCATTAATTGGTGGCATATAGTTTCGAGTTGATATTATTAGCAGGCCATTATTGTGTCCATATTTTACTGAACTTTAGTAAAAACTTGTGATTGCAAATGAAAATGTACATGTGGTGGTTGTTGTTTCTTCGCAGTGAATGCTACGTGTGTACCGAAACGTAAACATTAGAAGGCTGCCCGTTGGGAAATCTTACTTACATATGTGTATTTATAACCTCTGCTGTGTTAAATATAATTTTTGTTTTTCAAATATAGTATTTTATTTGTTGAAAAGTGTTTTATGGCTTGTGTGATTCTCCCCCCTCTCTCTGTCTATCTTCTTCCTCTTTCTTTACACAAGTGATCTCGTTCGATGCAGATGATTGACTTTCTTACTTCCTAAGCACACCTCTCCGCATGTTTTACTTGTATTGTGACTTAATATATATGTGTACTGTTGGTACGTATATTAAAATTCGTACAAAATTAACGCTATGAATAATATATAAATTTGTAGGCATGCACAAGTCTACATACATGCTTGATGCATATGCACAAGCATGTTATGCATATGAAAGGTAAAAACACGTGTCCTGGAGGAGGAAAGCTCGTGTCGTTTAGATTATATGTCTGCATGCCGACCTGACTGTCTCGTTTAATGCATGTAGTAGGAAATCTTTATGTTTGATATTAAAGAAATGCTCCTGTACATACGGTTCTTTGTATGCATTTTTATTTCAAAAAAATACAATGCGGCTGCTGCTGATGTTGAAGTCAAAGATGATATGGCAGCATGATTTGATTGTGTGTGAAGTTTAAAGGTTTCTTTTTTCTTGGCGAGGTTAGTTTCTCTCCCTGGTGCTTGTTCCTTCCTTTCGGTGTGTGTGTTTGTGTGTGCCATAAGATTTAGATACGTGGTGTGAAAAATTTTGTGTTTGACTTCAGGGTTCATGTTTGTTGTATGTGTTTGTGAGACGGAGAGGAATCGTTATACACCAAATGTGGTTTTTTAAAAGTTTTCTTTCTTTTTTTTCTTTTCTCTTCTCTGTCTCTGCAGGCCTGTCTTTTCCTATATGGGTGGTTAGCGACTGATAGCGAAGTGTGCTAAGTTCTCGTTTACGAGTGTCGTCTGAGTCCCGGGTTCGAATCCCGGAGTGGCTTCTAGTTGGTATTAAAGGAAAGGGGTTTTTCCCCTGACTGCTCGGACATATGACCGCCTCCGCGAGTTTACAATGATGGCCCCAGAAAGCCGGAGTTACTCATAGATAGGGTCAATCATTGAAACTTTGTAAATACGAATTAACGAATAAAGGCTTAAGATGGTTGACAACTCTGTTAGACCTACGGGTATGAATCGGAGTATAAACCCCCCATTTTTTTCCTGTATGGATGAGAGAGAGGGAGAGAGAGACAAAAAGATGTGTTGCTACAATCTGAAAGAGCAAGAAAATATGGTAGATTGCCCAGACTTATTTTTTGTGCAGCTACTACGCATGTCTTGAAGGTTAGTAGTTTCTATAGAATTTTTGATATATAGATATTTATTTGGAAGACATCGGTTTTTATTTAGTAGCTTGGATGTAGCTAGTAAAGAAGTCTGGGTAAAAAACATGATGTATACATGCAAGCACTGAGAGTGAGACGTCGTACGAGATATCCTGTTACATTTCAAGTTTATGATGTTGGCATCACGTATGATGATAATGGTTGGTGATAATGATGGTGGCGATAATGATATAAAATGGGAACTTATGATGTTCGATTGGTTGAATTGGAGCTGACCAGGAACTTACTGCATTGGACTACATGAGGTAGATAGGTAGATGTATGTATATGTAATAAGTTTTAATAGTTTAGGTCTTTATATGTATTTATTGGCCGAGGCAGGTATCAGGAGATTCACTCGTTGCCTCTGGCATAATACATATGTGATGTGAAATTTTTTATGGAAGGAGGTAGTCTTGTTGTTACTATTGTTACGGTAGTAATTGCAGTAGTATGTATTATTATCGTCGTTTCCCGTTGACATGATTGGGAAAAATGGGGAGATTCGTTATATTAAGCTTTTTTTGTATTCCCTCACTCAACTGGGTTCAGGGTGGCATGTTTTAAATTGGAGTTGATATGAGTTTCGAAGGGTTAATTTATTGGATCTGTTGGATGGGTTAGTTCGTTCATTTTTTCTATTGGCACTTGTTTTAAACCAACCATGGGTATGTGTGTACGTTTGCGGGGTAGTCATCCACATATACTGCCGTGATATAACTTGAGACGAAGAAGGGGAAGAAAGCAGTTCTGCGGAGTTTTTAGAATGAGTGACGGCTTGCGAATTGCGGTGGTACACCACTAACTAAATCCTGGTAAAGTGCGGAGTACAAGAATGACAGGAGAAAGTATTTATTACTTTAGAGAGGGGGAAGTGAGAACAGAAGAAATGAAGAGAAAGAAATTGCACAAAGATTTACCAAGATGTTAAGGGAAGTAAATACGTCAGTGCTAATAATAATGTACGGCGAAAAAGAAGACTGACAACTGCCATCTATTCTCTGCGTATAAAGTGAAGATATGTAGAGATGTTAGAAGATAAGAAGACAAGGGAAGGAAAAAGAAGATTAGTTGGGAAGAAGAGATGGTCTGAGCATTTTTTGGGTTATTGTAGGATAATACTGTTGTGTAGTTGTTGTATATATGTACATATCAGTGGAAAGAGATGGATAGCTAGAGTGGTTACTTGTCCTTAAGAAGCATGTTAGTACGAGAGGGAGAATCTGATTCAAGTTTGTTAAAATTGTAAAAAGGTTGGGACCCTGAGACATATTAGCTATATATTTTTCTTTTCTTTGAACGAGTCTACATGTGTGCCACCAAGTACATATGTATTTGCAGTATGAATACATAGTTCCTTAATAATTGAAGTGTCGCCTGGTTTGGACTATGTTTGTAAAAAGTTGCTTGACTTTCCTTTCTACGGTTAGTTCCATCCATGCATATCTGGCTGATTCCTGAAGTTATTCTCTTATTCTGTAGATGTAAACTTGAATCTTGTTCATAGAAACTTCTTCAATGTATGTGTAGACATACATTGATACGGACAGTAGGAGTGATGGAAGCGAGTTTAAATTCTCTGGAGGAAAAATCATGTGGAAAGTATAAGTGGCACAGAAAGAAAGAATGGGAGAGAAAGTCAGGGAGTGCGAGAGAAAGTGCTGGGAAGGGTTAGCCAAGGGAGTGAAGGAAGGAAAGTAGGGAAGAAACAGATTGATTGTCCTTACTGTGTTTGTATGTTACTTGTTACTGCTACTTGTGGGGCCATTTGGAAGCCTGTATGTATCTGGGACGACGGAGAAAGTCAGAAAAGTTTACGGATGGATGCGAGGAAGGAGATAGTTGCTTCGTTGTTGTTAGAAATGTATTGGTTCACTATGAGTGTGTAAGAATAATAATGTAAAAGTTGGTTTTATATATCAAGTAATACGTGTACGGGGGAATAGCTATAGGTATTTGTACGTTTTTACAGCCGACCAAGAGGCTACAATGTGTTGGGAATATTGACTAAAGGATTGTCTGTGGAAAAAGATTGTTAAGAGGAATGTTAGGCTCTGCGTGCGTGTGTATGGTTTGTAGTAGATACATAATAGTGTAAAGACGGAGGGAAATGAGGAAGAAAGTCTTTTTAAAGAGACGGGAAGAATCTTTGTGTTATTATTGTAGTTTAAAAAAATGTATCAGTATTACATAGCAGGGTTGAGAGAAGCAATGTTGGGATAAAAGTGACTGGTTGTTGTGCTCTACTGCTACTACTACTACTACATTACTACTTGCTGACTACTACTTCTACCATCACTACTCTACTCTTCTCTTTATAATGTAAGACGAGAAGGGGAAAACGGAATGTATATACACATGATAGGAAATAATAGTAATAAGTAGTAGCTACATACTGTACAGGCGTGGTAGTTATGGGAAGGAAAGGATAGATGTACAAGTCTCAGGCTCCTCTTTCATTGGGCTATGGATGGAGGAGAGAGGGGGAAAGAGTAAAGCTAGGAATTTCAAACTTCTTGCTTCCCGCAATGTCGTATATTCTCGGTTTTTGCTCCCTTCTCGCCTTGTAGTTACTTATGATGTGTGTATATATATATTGATGAATATACTACTTGTATGTGCGCCTATGTGTGTGACTGTATCTGGTGTATCGACCAGTCTTATGTTGTACGAAAGAACCTTCTTCTTTCTATTTGTATCACTGCCGGTTCTTCCTAGGCGTCTTCTGCTTCTGCTGTATCTTTTTCCTTTAGCAGTAGGTTAATACTGGAAACCTACTCCTTTCACTTTCTTTTACTCAGCACATGCTTTTCTGTATGGTTCTCCATGCCTTCTATTCCTTTTTCTCTGTTTCCCTTTCTTCAGTCTGCTCGTATTTCTAGTGAAGACGAATTTTGGGTTGATGTTGCTGCTCTTCCAGAGAAATGTCGTTTGTGTAAAGATGGTTTTCATTTTATTTAGTGTTGGTGTAAAAATAGCTCAAGTTGTTTTGGTGGAAGTTTTTCAGTAGTGGAATAAGAAGATAGAGATTTAAGAATAAAAATTGCCTAGATGTATGTGCAGATGTATAAGACTGGAATGAGAAATTTTGTGAAACGTAGTCTGGTGGCTACATGTTTCTTCTTCGTTTTCCTCATCCTTAGATACTTTCCCCACTTTGTTTCGTCGTTTTCCCCTTTCCCAGCGTCTTTAATTTTTTTCCTTGAGGTAATTGCGGAGGGTAATGTGAACCTTCATAGTGCATATATGTGTTTAATGGATATAGAAGGAAGGTTGTGAAAGGGAAAGCATGGACTACTTTTTTCTAGACATATGTTTTGAAGTATACTCTCTTATATTCAGCAGTGGTTGCTGGGAGTAGGTAAATGAGTGGAAGTTCTATTGCGTGAATTTCCTTGAAAATAAATGGATGTGAGAGGGGCGAGATTGGAAGTTGTAGAGAAAGCTGTTTTAAAAACGGAAGGGAATTACTGTATTAAAAAGTAGAGGAAGGGAACATGTTAAAATAGAAGGAAAGGTTTAAGGTTATGATATTATTAGGTGTGCTATGCATGTTCATTCACTTCACATGAGAGCCATGTATGTAACAATTTGGTGATGTAACTATATGCGAAATAAGCAGGAGGGAGCTGAAATGGAAAGGTGGGTAACGGAACTATGAACTGTGGGGGTAAATGGTGGGTAAAACTAAAGTCGTTCGTTTAAATAGCAGTGGGCCTTGTACTATATGTTCGAAGAGAGGTAAATGTAGGCAGAGTGGAAGGTGGTATTTGGACATATTCGTATTACACGACGAAAGCATGAGAGGAGTAAATTGCTGCTTCACTTTCACTCTGGCTGCTGCTTATACTAGTTTGCTCGCTTTCTCGGTCTCTTTCTCTGTGTCCGTTTCTTCTTTAGCAATCGTGGTAGTCGTCGTCATGCTTAGGAGTAAGATTATGGCATATAGGGAATAGCTACAAAAGGTAGTGCTACTACTACTACTACACTAGTCCAGGCAACTTTTCTTGCTATACAGCTAAACTCATGGGGTTTTTATAACTATGAGTTCATTCCATGCTCGGTGAATATTATACTGCTGCTCCTGTGCTGCTCCACACACATTTCTTGTGTGCTCGGCTTCGACTACTGCCACTACCTGCCTAACAAGCTCGTCTGTTAGAATACTGACTCTCGCGTCTGTACATCTATACTTTGAAGCTTTTTCGAGGAGTGGATCGATTTTTGCTCGTGTCTGTGTGTTACGATGGCAAGTAGAAGAGCTGAAAGTGTGTATGTTTTAAAGGCTGAAAGATAATGGCGAGTGCCATGTTGCCTGTAGGACTACCAACCACCAGTAGGGGAATATGGAAAACTATAGAATATCCTTGTATGTGAGCATGTTCTAGTATATACCTTGGAAGGCTCTTCTATTCTTTTCTCTCAGGCTCGCTCTTTCTTTGTAGTCCACCTCTTCAGGAAAAAAAGTGCAGGTCGCTTTATATTATATTTTCCAACTCTGACTGCTGTTGTTGTTCTGGCTCCATTATAAAATGGCATTATTCGTTTTGTATTACAATACATTTGGATTGGAAGAGGAATCAATGGGTTTGCACTGTTTTTGGTTCTCTTTCTCTAGACGTCAGAATGTTTTCACACGGGTCTGGAAAGGCATTGTGTTCATTATTTGATGAAAATGTATTTGGCTCGTTTGGAAATATTATGTCGTGCCTTGCTGAAGAGGAAAGTCGTAGTTGTTGTTCTTGCTGAAGAAAAAGAAAGTATAAATTATTGTGCGTATAGAGTAATGATAGAAATGGATAATAATTATGGCTGAGTGTTGAATTTGTTATTGAAGCTCCTTGTTATTGTTAATGTTTAGTTCAGGTATAGGGAATACAAGCTAGTATTGGGAGAAAGTCGAAAATGGAATTGTGTAGACAAAACTACACTATTATTGATTTCAGATGTTGTATGAAGGGAAATTTCATTGAGATTAAATACATTAATTTTTTGTCCTGGCAGCTTGCTAGTAGTTATTTTCGATTATCTAATGGGTAACTGGCTAAGGACTTGTAAAGAAGGTGGTTTTTAATCCATCTTTCACCCATAGGGTAATACTCTGTTATTACCCTACGGGTGGATATTACCCCATGGATACAATTAAGCACATTGATCAGTACCCTAAAACGTGCGGCATGAAGAGAGAGTGCGAGAGAGAGAGAAGAACGGGGATGGACGCTCATGTAGCTGTGGAGTTTGTCGAGGTCGGATAGATAGGGCAGATAGGTCTTGATAACATCCATAGTTCACCTCATCCAACGATTTTTGCTGATATGCAAATCCAGTCCTGTAAGCTTCCCCATACACTCAGCAACAACCAGTTGAGGTGGACTTTTGAGGATAGATCGAGTCCATGCAGTTCACTCATTCCCTGGCCAAGGCCAGGTACGGACTGAACTGGTTGTTCGCGTTAGGACATGTACTGTATATTGTGTATATATGGAAGCCAGTTCGGCTGCAGTTAGGTTATATGTCTAATATTTAGTGCGGATTATAGTATTCTAGATTTTGACAAAGTTTACAGGCATTAGTGAAGATAGAAAGAGAGAGTGAAAAAGAAATTGAACTTTTGGTGACTTGTGATGTGAATGTTTGTTCATGCACGTTCACCTGCATATGTTAGAATGCTATGAATTTAGCGTAATTTTCAGCAAAACCTAGCAGACGGAAGAGTAAAAGAGAAAATAGGTACCAGTGATGGGATCATTTTCCTTGTACTCTTAAAACTTGAAAGTAGTTACAGAAAGTTTTATCTCTGAATGGAGGGGATGATTCTAGAAAATTTTCGTGAATAGTTTGCAGTGTTGGAGCAGAAGGATAGCGAAACTTTTGTTACTGTTAAAAATGCTTTTTCTTACGAGAATTCTTTGTTTTATCTATATAGTGACTAGAATTATCCGAGTTGATTCTAAAGAGTTCAGAGACATTGAATTCTGTGTAATACACGATCGTATGGATAACACACTTACGATTTTACAGATATTACGTTCTCTTCTCATTGTGTAGTTTCGAATTTTCACGATGCGAAATTTGTGATAAGAAATGCTTTGTTCAAGTACTCAATCGGTGTTTGTGATTTGGTCAGACTGTTGTATGCAGTGGAACTAATTTTAAGTGTTATACTGTGTGTGTAAATGTGTAAATAAATATGTATGTAATGTAGTTGTATGTGGGAATTTTGTAATAATTACAAAAGTAAAGCTGTCTAGATTTAAGCATTGCTAGAAATTACTGGTTAGCTATTAAGGTGTAATAGGAGTAATAGATATGTATTCACGGCAAATTCTGTATAGATTAAATACCGACGACGTTATGATGACTTTCGTTCTGCCCAAGTTTGCAGGTTTGTAAAAGTAATCTGCGAATTTTCGTGGTTTGTACTAAATATACGTACATAATCCAAACATGCAGGGTTGTGTTCGGTACTTGGCTAGCAGGGCGCAAGAAAAGGTTAACTGGAATTGTGCCGCTATTCTAACCACCAAATATTGCTGAGATTTTCCATTGGGCGGTGGGTATTTAGTTTACAGCTCACAGATTGGGAGAGAGTTTAGAGGAGGAGAGAAAAATGTTAAAAGGCTGGGATGCATTAGAATGACATCAAGGTGGTTGAGACGTGCATACATGGTATATGTGTGGTTAAAATGGTAGAGAGAATGTGTACCAATCAAGAATGTAAGATTACTTGTGTGTGTACGTGTTCGTGGATCTACATACGTTGATATAATTATGTCGAATTTCCGACTTGAGATCTGTAGCTTGACGTGATAAGGCTCCAGTAGTGTAGAAATCATTTGTGAATAGGAATATGTCATGTCTAGGGCCTACGGACTGCTGCTAGCTCCGAGATCTACATCTCGCTGTCTCGGTCTCATTACTTGCTTACATGCATGCATGCATGCATACATTATACAATTATATTGTCTTAACTTTGGGCACCGAGAATTTGAAGGCGAGAAGGAGAGTTTGAGGAGCGTAGTCATGGATAAGGAGCAGGAGTAGGAAAATGAGCAGCATGAGAGAAGAGAGTATTAGAGAGAAAGGGAGAGAATGAGGGAAACTTGTATAAGTTTGTGAAAGAAAAAGGAAACGCAATTGATTATGTAGCTAAAGGTAAGATACAATGCGCTTAAATATGTAAATTGGAGTGGTAGGCGGGTGGCTTGAGAATTTCTCGCTGGAGAAGAAAGCAAGGAAACCGGATTTTCTGTTCTGGTTTCCCTGACACACAAAAGCTACTGCTACGACTACATGAATGCCATTTGAACTAGCAGTAGCAGCCTGTTGTTGTATATTAATGGTCAGAATAAAGGAGGTAAAGGTAATTATGTTGGTATGAGTGTACCTTTACCGTTGAATGGTATTTGCGTAGTATGCACCCTCTCTCTTACTTTCTCCATTAACTTACCTTAAAAATGACTAACTAACTAGCTGTTTGTGTATAACTTTACTGTGTAGGTATCTATTGTATAAACTCCTCCTTAACTTTTTGAAAGTATTAGTATGGTCATTTGAATAGGGTGGGAGAGAAAGTTATGCAACATTTGTTCAGTTGGGTTAGCGTACTAAAAAGGGTATTGTATTATAGTGAAAGTAATAGAAGGGAGCGAGGGAAAGAGAGTGAGAGGAAAAGAGAAAGGTAATAATATAGAACCCTTAGACCTGTAATTGTACACGCTTCCTATGGTTTATGTAATAGATATAATAATTTATAAGATATATTTGAGCTATGCGTATATAATTCGTCTGTGAGTGGTATTTTATTGTATGTAATGATAGGACGTACGAGTAGATGTAGCTCAAGTAATTCCAGTCCTAGCCTGCTTCTAGCGCTCTCGCAGTAGGTCATTGGTTGGTTCATTCGTTGGGGTATGTGAAAGTTGTTCGATTTCGTTGTGAAAACTCGATGTTGAACGGAGAACGAAACCAATGGAGTTCTCTCGAAAACTCTCCTCTACTGCGTCTCTTTTATCTCTCCATCACTTTATTTATACATGTATATATCTCCCTCTTTCTTTCTTTCGGACTTTTTCCATGACTGTAAAACTCCCAAGTTTGGTACATAAAGTAAGCATTTGTTTTCGTTTTTGTGAATTGCTCAAATATAAATATATCCCATGCACGTATGGGTTGCATGCCAGAGATATGTGAACATTTAATTTGGGAGATGGCTACACCATTCCGCTGCTTCCACTATATAGGTACACGGAAAGATTGTTTCTTTCTTTTTAAAGTAAATGTGCTTACCTCTTTGTTAAGTAAACAGTACGGAATACTGCAGGCAGTACCTCCTCTATTTATGTATGTATAGTTTTTTCAAATGTAGTTCAAAGTTAAAACTTGTGATGGCTGAGGGCATTCAATGGCCCATATTATTTATTGTGCCTTGTTTTAAAAAATATTTTTAATGACTTTATAATTATTACTTTGGTCTTTTTACTGTACGTCATACTTAAACATTTTGTTTTGGCCTTTTCCTTTCACCCGAAGCTAATAAAAGTGAAAGTGGTTGGAAGTATTTTTGTAAAAGGTGATGTGAAGGCAGCCATTTTTGGAAGTCGGTGGTTAACTGGAGGGGTGGTGATGGTGTTAAATGAAGGATGTGTATTCTTTAATGGGAATCGGGAAAGAGAGCGAGTCGGGAGATATGAAGGGAAGAATGCGAATGTACGTAGCACTTAGTTCGTTGATAGTTGACATAATTCAGGGTAGCTGTGCATTAGTAGGTTTACTGGGCGTGCTCCTGGAATGTGTGTTCTGACTTTGTCTCTATGAAGATAAGATGTAAGTACAAGGGAGGAAGAGAAGGATGAAGTTGTATATATAACTTGGTGGATTTATGATAAGGAAATTCGAGAAGTTTTATTTTATCTTTGGGGATGCGGATGAGAGTGTATGTGTGATGCTTTCTTTCTTGGTGGCAGTGCAGTGTTCTTATGATTTCGTGGATCACGTCGCAATCTTATAAAATTGTATGTAATGTAAAATGTTTTTTGTTTCATGTTGACAGTGTATATTATACATGGATGGTGATGATGGTGGTGTCTCATATTGTACTATTTTAAGTATGAGGTTTAATTCGGTTGAAACCATGTATTATTTTCTTGGATATGATGGTTATTATTATCAGGATGATGGCCATTGTTGAGGTAATAGCTTTTGTCTTATTCTGTTCCTGCGCTATTCACTGTGGGCTATACATATGCGATTGTCTTTTGCCCCATCTTCCTTTCCTCTGTGAATCTCCACTTCAGTGGGGAACATTGTATGTGCGTGTTGGTAATATTATTGTTATTGGTTTTATCTTAAACACACAAAGTAGGGCATATGAAGGGTGTAAACTGCTGGAGAAGTTTTGATATCCTTTTGTCTTGCTGTAACTGCTGCTGCTCCTTTCTCACCCATCCTTCTCTCCGTCTTTCTCTTTCGGTGATATTCTCACCGTCTCTCTCTTAGCCTTATCCTCTTGTCCTCGAGTTGCCCTTAATCCTGGAGCGAATAGAATATGATTGTTATTTACGTCCGCATTAGTATTAGTAGGAGTCGTAGTCAAGGTAATTAGTTATGGGCTAAATCTGGATTCGAATGGGGCTGTATATGGAGGAAGGAATATCATGGAAATGATGTATTATTTCCAATGTCGTGCCGCTTGTATAGAATACGTAAGTTACGTCTTGTTTTGTTCTACTCCGTTTTGGTTTGGTATGATGAGCGTAGCTTTATTTAGGATTTTCAGAATCATACATATCCATGTATGAGTTAGCATCTTGGTAGAAATTCTTGAGCTCCAGCGTACATGGGTATTATGTCTATGTATGTACATTTATTTGCTTGGTTGAACGTACATCTCATGCATAGTTGCAGCCTCGCAGACTTCCCTAACTCTTTCACTCGATAAATTTTGGCCTGCTCATTTCCTAAGGAATATTTGAGGGCTCTGCTTCTGCTTCTGCTTCTGCTACTGCTACTGCTGGTGAAGTATTGATTTAGAATTTGTATTCATATTTTGTGTTACTAAAATGACGGAGTCCTGGTTGGTGGGTTAGTTAGAGTTGTGTGATAGGATTTGGTGGTAAAGGGCCAGAAGTCATGACATTTTACTATTTTACTATATAGATATACATTCTGATAGTCGTATGTACATTTCGTTCACGTCAGTCCATGTGGGGTGTTCCTTGTAGAATAATTTTGGCCTCCTCACTCAGATTAACGCTATATAACATTTCAAACATATCTCACCAGTAGTGGACTGCCTGTAGTTTTACGTATGCATGGAAAAGAAAAAGGGATTTAATGCATACTGTTAGTGCTGGGAATTTCGAAATAGTGAGTGGAGTAGTTAAGTTAAGAGAGGGATAGAGAAGAGAGGTACTTCAAGAACGAAGAAATAAATAATAGGTTGTTTGGAGGATGAGAGGGTTGGGAATTCCAGATTCGGATTTTGTGCATTCAAGTATGTGTGAGCACATTGGGTAGTATATGCATGACTTGAAAACCATGAGGGATAGGTACACATGGGAGCGTGATATGTGTGCGAGGAATTTTTTGGCGGTTATCTAAATAGCTGTATGGATTGCAAAAATTTTCAGGATTCTCTCCAGAAGCTTTTTTTTAAACTTCTTTATTGTAGACCATCTGGTTAAGTTTATCCCACGCTACCAGTAGCAGTAGTTTTTTATTCTAGTAGCCAGTATTATTTGTTGATTGGTCCGATGTCTTGGTTTCCATCATTCGAGTTAGTTGTTTCTTTTGTTGATATTCTTTCTCTCTCCTGTCTCTTACATAGAAATAGATACATGTAGAAGGAATTGTTGGTGTTGGAGGTCGAATTTTTGTACGCTGGCTGGCCCCCGTTCTCCAGTCACGTAAAAAGCTCATTTTCTTAGACAGGCCAGATCCGACACTCACTTTATTACGTAATGACAGCTCTCTGGATTCTGACTACATTATCACTTAGTTTAGATCGGTTTTTATAGGAAGCGGTTTTCTTTCTCTTTCACTTGCCTTTCCTCTCTGTCTCTCTCATTCGTTACATTCTCCACCTCCTCATTTTCATTGCTGCGGTTTCTGTTTTGAATCGAAGGGGGGAAAAGACTGGATGGATATTCTGTGAGGAATTTTAGTTACTGAATGTCCTTAATGCTTAGGGCATGAGTAACGTGTGAGATTACGAAATAGTAGGTATAACAATGTGAAGGAATGGATCTAAAGTAACTGTTAAGATTCTAGTAATATTTGTTAGCTGTACTATACATAATTTGTCTTCTATTTTACATATGTACGCTGTTCTAGTAGCTTGTACTTGGCATTGAAGCACTTCATCTTCTTCGTGTGGTGGGTTGTGTATGTGGGGACTTATTGGTTTGGATGTTTAGGACATTTCATTGCGTGGTATATCTATATACTTGTAGTTTGTATCCACCGTTGTGTTTGCATCCTCATATGATTTCTTTACATACCCAAAAATATACAGTTTTGAATTTTTGGTAGATGTTGGAATTCCTGATTTCTTTTCGTAGGTTTATATTTCGTATACTGTGTTATGGAAGCATGTTGGAATAACTAATAGAAGTAATACATACATCAAGGCTTGAATGTATAGCTGCCTTGCAAAGCCTTTCCTAACTGTGTTGGTATGATGATGTGACTGACTTTCTTGAGTGACTTGTATCTTGTTTAATTCTCTACGGTTCTATCTTTGTCTGACATTATATATGTGTACATACTGAGCTTTTTTTGAGTGTGTCTTGTGTGTGTGTCTATCTCTCCTTGACTGTTCTGATACTTTACTATTTCCCTCTTGAAATCGTTCAATGACTTTGTCTTCCACCATTGACCTAGACTTGACTGTTGCATACTACTTGACTCTCAAGCTTAATGTACTATGTAGTAAAGCCGCGTTTCGCCAATTTACTTTGGCTCTCACTCTCTTTCACTCTCTCTCTCTCTTCTTCTTCTTCTTCTTCTTCTGGCTCTGTATCGTTTAAGTATGTGACTCCCTTTTTTCTTTATTGAACACTGTTAGTGTATGGTACAGATGTATGATAGGGACGGTACTGTGTATAGCTTATGAACTGCCGCAATGATGTTAATAATAATCTCCTCTTCCTGTACTTTCACCCATGATTTAATGTGAAAAATGAGAGAGAAAAGTTTTTACCTTCATATTATTAGTGGTTCAAGTGTACTTGGGAGTATTTACTGTACAATTGTACGATCTTATGGTATTTGTAGCTTCTATGTGTAGGGAGTAGGTCACTGGAAGAAGGACTATGATCATAGGTGTATAAAAACTTTATAAATATATAAATGCACATGCTTCCTAAAGCAGTTATGACTTGTGGCTACAAGTATCATATGGTAACAGTAACATCATTATTATCATTATTATTGCTTCTATCAGTCCGTATAAAACTGTAGAAGTGACATAAAGAAAGTGGTTCTTGAAGCTTTGGAAATGGAAAAGTTGAGAAAAGGAGGACGATGGATATAGGACGTCAGGCGAATGTACGTTTGAATGCTGTTGGGACTTTCTCGACGTTTCTAAGCTGGGTGGAAGGTATTTTCGTGATCCATGATGATGATAGTAATGGTGCTAGTACTTCGGGATTCTCCGTAATCTTGAGTTGTCATCCTATTTGAAGGGATTTATGATGTCGTTAAGTGGATATTTTTTAAAGAAAATAAAATTTATTGCTATAGCTATATCAAAGGGAGTTTTACCAAGTAACTATTTTATGCCTTCAAGTTCGGGTCTTTTGATTCATGCATCTATTCAGAGGGATTCTTTCTACTAAGTGACTTTTACTGGATTTGAATGAATGAAGATTACACGTGATCAGGGGATTTTTAAAGTGATGAATGAGGAACGAAGAGGCAGTTAGGCAGTTGTAGTGTAAGTTGTTGGAGTCATAAATGTAAGGTACAACGATGTGAATTATTATTTGTGAACGTGTACAAGAAGTTGTGAACTATCTGTTGATGAAAGACATAGTTACACATGTATGTGAATTATAAAAGTTTCAATGGGTATTTTCACTATCGTTAAAATTGTATTTTTCAAGAACCGGTACGTGGCTGATACGGTCAATTTGTGGACTATATGATGAGCTGTAACTAATTAAGTTATTTTGTTTGTGTATTACAGAATTCGTAACAATGATGACATCAAAGTGAAGCCATTAAGACGGAAAAATCTACAAGCACTTCTTTGATTTAAGATGGTGAGAAAGTTGAGAGAGAGAGATATGATGATGCGCGAAAGAATAAATTTTTAGTGTGAAAATGATGAATATAATATGATTCCCTATAATTACATGAAGAATGAAAACAAAAAAAGCAAATGCAAGTGGATATAAAAAAAGTGAGTTAATTTGAAGATATAAAAATATGTTATTACTATGATTGTATAGTTGATAATAATTAATAATTCTTATCATTATATTATTATTGCTATTATTATTACATTGTTGTTATTATTATATTACGTACATAAAAAACATTACCTAATTGCTCGATTATTTCGTTCCACGTTATTTCATTCACTATACACACTATCATTATTATTACTGTAATAATAGTTATTGATAATTGTTATTATTATTGTATACCATTATTACTATTATTGCTACGTGTTTGCATAAGATATATAATAGAATACATGGTATATATGGATACATACTATGGAACTTTAATCCTTATTATGAATTATTAGTATCCGTATGCATCCAGAATATATAATTAACTTGATTAATTATTGTATACCCCCGTGTTGTAATAATAATAATAATTAATTAATGTATTATTATAATTATTATTACTGTTGGAGGATGAAGATGGCTTTAAAATTTCAAAGAGGGAAAGAAATAGGGGGAGTAAATTCATTAATTAATTAACTGTCGAAAAAAATTGAAACCTTTAGGTGAAATACGTTAACATTACTTAAAAACCGCAGATATGTGAAGAAACATTCATACACTTTCAGAAGAACACAAATACACTCGGACATACCCACATCTATAAAACACGATTACTACATACACGCATGTTATGAACATGTAATTATATGGATACCATATATATATTGTAGATACAAGAATATATGATGGAATACCATGCAATTTATACCTAATTATTAAAAAATCCATAATGTATACATACATATAAAAATATAATATGCATAATTCAGCAGTATGTTTTTCCCCACACTGGTATATTCTGAAATGATGTTTCAATTACAGTGTAATAATGTGTATGTATGCATGTAAGCACGTATGATTTTTCTCTCCGATATAAAATATATGTAAATACATACATGATGTATCGAAAACACATGAGTTTTAAACTTTTTTGCGTAAAATCGTATATGATAATGTTTGTTTTATATCTGCATATACTCTGCTGCGTATAAAGGGTCAATATGAATTATTTGCTATGTATGGTTATGCACGATTGTGACAACTTCGAATATCCTACAAATTGTCATTACCATGATTTTTAGAACTTTTTTGTTTGTTTTTTCTCTCCTGTTATTATTAATGCATTTATATATTCTATATAAATATAATTATTGAAGTGGTCAGTGAATGTTTGGATATTCATCTTTGTTTTTTGAAAAGCTGCAGCATGTATGTAGTCCACAGAGGTAACAGATATTGTTATTGTTATTATATTATTGTAACAATTATTGGGAAGTCACCTACCGGAAGTGAATGGCAAGAAGAGGATGTGGAAAGGAAACAGCTTTAAAAAGTTCTATGTATATTAAAAACACAGACACTGTTATACACACTATACTACACACACGTATTACTAATATCTCTCTCTTAAAATATCAGTCATCACCCAAAATACTAGTGAATAACGGATGGGTAGTATATTGTCAATTGTGTAAATACCTACTCAAGCTTTGTGTGGGAAACAGAAAGAACATCTAAATTGTTTTGTAAGAATGAGACTCATAGATTATGGTAACATAAACCGTTGATAATTACTATTCTTGTAAGGAGGAAAAAAGAACACCAGAGACGCGCAACACCTGATCCTGATGACGATGTGGATATTATGAATTAAAATAAAAGAAGTGTGTATATATATATACATGAGGAATTCAAAATGTGTATAATAATATATAAATAAATATATTACGCTGGATGGATTCTGTATATTTACAAAATGCTATTATATTCAATGCGCCGCAATGGTTATATACACTTGAGAAGGAAATCATTCGAGGAAACATCGGTACAATGTGTACGGATAATGATGAGGAAGGTTTTTACACGAATACCAGGTTACACAGTTTTCAAGTATGGAAAGGCGAAAAAATGATATGGAGGAATTAGGCTGATATATGAACCTGATTGATGATAACGATTCAGGAGAAAAGCCCAGTGTTTGTTTGCTTGTGTGTATCAAAATAGCATATATATTTAAAAAAAATAAAATATATACCAGGATGCTAAAAACGGTGTGGCATTTTTACGGAGTGAGTGGGGAATATTGGGAAAATGGTGAAGAAAACAAAATTATGAAATGAAATCATTGTCGAAAAAAATTGATTACTATTAAACTTAAAACTAACTACTGTACTAACTAACTACTATACTACGTACGTACTACTATTATAATAGGGTAATATTGTAGTTGAAAAAAATTCATTCACTGTGTCGTTAAAAACTAACATTGTAAATCATTGTTATTATTGTTGGTCCTTATTGTTCTTCTAAATGTTAAAAGCGACTAAATTCTAGAAATTTGTAGAATTTCTACAATTTCTGTATTACAATTGACACAAATTTTGTGTCAGTTTTTTAGTGAAGAATAATAATTGCAATGATAATAGCAATATAAATGGGATAATACTATATATATTGACCGAAAGGAAAAGTTAAAACCAAGGCCGATGGATTGATGAAGGAACTTAAAAACTATATACTCTCTCTCTCGCTCTATCAAAAAAAATCACACTTCAGAAACATTCACCACTACAGTATATATATATGTCTACAAATATATATGCTATACACACTGTTCATTATCATATATGAAGGTCTATATCATCAGAATATATGAAAACACTTGCGTATTGATACCATCAATTTATTATGATTGTTATTACTATTATTATTGGTTCCTGTGTATTTCTCACCACCTTCTATTATTACATCAGTGTTCATAATATCTTTTGATCAATTTATTACACCCACGATTATAAAAGAGAAGATCCAAACATGAAAAAATTCTGTAGTAACTTGATTATAAAGAAAAAGAAAAAAAATGAAACAAGAATGTACACACACTACAGTTTCACAATTTTAAACCATTATGAAGGAAGAAAAAATGTATGAACATTCAGTATAATAATACACATATTAAAAAAACAATTACTATAATATTAGCTGAGGTTATAAAAACATTGTGAACATTTATTAAAAGAAGAACAAGAAACATTCATGCATACATTATATATATTATTCATCCACGAGTAAATCGTAAGATCAAAAAGATGATATATGATGATGATAATAATAAATAAAACCGGATATATGATGATACACGCAGGAAGAACAAAACAAATCTGTGTTTGTCCGTTTCTTTTTAAATAGACCTTTTTTATCATTATGAGGACATACATACTTACTACCAGTCTATGTATAGGTATTTATGTGTATCACTGTAACAACAAGTTTCTCTTTGATGAAAGAAACATCATATAGGCACAAAGTTCATGTCATGTCCCTGCAGATAAAAATAATAATAGTATTAACCGAATACTACAACAATGTGAAAACCGTGATTACAACTATATGTGTATAAAAATAATAGTAGTAATAATAATATAATTGATGAAGTAGTCATTCTCAATATGATGTGACTCTACAAAGAAAGAAAGACAAGAATAGATGAAAATATAAATTCCATTTATAAATAGCCAGAACCATCCAAGTTGAGCGCATTAGTTGTGAATATAACCTTTTACTTAAAATTTAATTTGAATATTGTCATGTCTTGAATCATGTTTTTTTGTTCCAATGGATCATCCCATGTTACGTAATATGTAGGAATATTTAATGTTGCACCACCAACATACTATGATATAAGGAGAGAGAAAAATAACTCGAATGATTGTTTCGCTCGTCTCTTGTATTCTCCTTCTCGGGTAGGCTATTAACTAACGAAACACAAACACATCATTAATACGAACCTATCAATTTCAGTGATCCAATCAACAAGGCTGTATTTAACACTAGCCAAGTATTATTCCTCCGTATATAAATTCCTATGATGTTGTGACTCGGTTAAAGGAAAGTAAGTTAAAATAAATAATAAATATCTCTCTCTCTCTCTTTTAAGTCCTATTGATTTTAAGTAAGCTCTCATTTATTCTTACATAAATAAAAATTTAAGATTATGTATAAGAACATATAATTTCTCTGGCAAACATACAAACTGGTTCTTCATTTCTATATATTGGAAGCAAGCAGCGTTTTACTTATTGGAAGAGTATTGAGAGAGAGGGTGTAATAACACAACAGGTTGTCCATGATCCTTGCATGTTGCATATATAACGTATACAGTAGTAGCAAAAAAAGTTGCACTTAAAAGTAATTAAGTAGAACATCAAACAGGGAAATAATAATTGTTTCCATCAACTTGAACATTTGAGTAGCTTCAAATATATATACTGGGTACTATATATGCAGAAGTATATACTCATAACATACACTTAATAGGAATAAAATGATTGTCATAGGAAGTTAATTGCAGGCCAAGAAAAATAATAAGGTAATGTATAATAATAATAATAATATTTAAATTTAAACATCGATACCATAGTCTCTCCACATGTTCAACTGTTTGTTTTTACAAGTTACTACATTGTGGAAGACATTTGCTATGTGTAGTTCCGTGTGCGTTGGAAAAAGCACGCCACTCTTTCAATATGAAGCTCTTCTCTGGGGAGAAAGAACTCATTGAGGTTATACAAGAACGGAGAAAGTTTTAATATGCACTAATAATGTGCTAATTAGGCTTGGCCAATGTTGTTGTTCTGTACATTGCACTGATGAATTATTTTGTTCCTGTCAAAATTCACGTCATGCACTAATTCGTTATGATATTTCTCTAACAGTGTGTACGTATATGATAAATGAATAGACGGAACTTGTCTTAAGTTCTCGTTTCTGTTTTGCAAAATTTTGTTCCATTATGAATGTGAAGCGAGTTTTTACCCCTGTGTTATTACAGATAATTTTACACTTAGTTCACACAATTTAGTTATCGACTTATTTCCATTTTAAATAGTTTTTTGTGTAACATGAGCGTATCCCCTTGCATATTTATTTCAATGTTCAACAATTATTACGCCATTGAACTTTTCATGTGTAGCTTTGAAAGATGTTACAGTGCATTTCGTGTATTATTACATATATAGATAGATTAGTATATGTGTATGGTACCTTCACCTACATGTATTCACATAAGCGTATTGTTAATAATCATGTAGATATAGATTTTTGGTGAATTGAAAAAAAATCCTTCGGTACATGTTTGTAATTTAATTATGAGCATGTACGCACACGCCACTGTAATTTATAATGATTCTCATCTGTATTGGAATAGTTGCCATACCTATGGAGATTCCCTGTAGTACACACAAAAATTGCACAACATTTCACAGGTTAAAAATAACACTGGTTAAATTGAAAATATCTTACATCAATTTCAATCCAATTATTCAAAATATACTTCAAAATTAAAGCTGTAGTAGCTGGAATGACAATTACTACAAAAATTGGGACAAGGAATTTAATTTGTCAGGATTATCATTATTATTATTATTATTATTATTGGAAAGAACTGGGATTGGAAAACATTCGAGAAAAACGTCTGGCCAAATGTAATATCACCTTTAAAGTGAGAAAATGGAAACAAATTGTGTGATAAAGGGAAAACTTCTTGGGTTGGTGTTATATATTCTAATTGTCTCTCTTCTCTGTTACTTACTATCTACTTAATAGTTATTGATATAAATCTTACTATAGAAATTACAGCAAGATATTATGAAAATGTATCGGGCTTGAAAAAAATGGAAAAAAAGATTGTGATCATAAAATTATGATGACGAGAATTTGGAAGGTAAAAATAAATAATATAATAACATAACATCCGTCCGTACTATTTTCCAAGCATTCAGTACGGACTGGGTTTGCAACAGAAAAAAAAACTGGTACATTAGTAAGTATAAATATTGTATTGTACTTCCTATATACATGGCTAAAATGTACTTTTTTGGAAAAAAAGACTTCCTAGGGAAATTCATGGGAATTCTAAATAGATACTAATAATAATTATTATAAATAGGATTAAAGAGGAGAGTCCTACTCTTTTCTCTTTTTCTAATTATAATAATTACTCAAAATATTGTATCTCTCTCACTTAAATACAAAGTACGAAAAAAAACATTATACTTAGAGCCACTCGGATTTATTGTACTTATACAATCAGATAGTACGTGAATAATATGTACTGTAACGTACGAATATTAATGGCTCAAGCATACGCTACATTTAATACAAAGGTTTTTTATTCAACGAAAACACTATC
>JAQFXU010000936.1:0-37426 GCA_034693705.1 Spatulosminthurus flaviceps
GTATTGAGTCCTAAAGTCTTGGTACTCTGTTTACTATGATCCAGTATTTCATACTTTGCGAATTAAAAGCTTTGACCATGAGCTTATCATGGTCAATTTATTTTCTCGCAGAAGAAAATCATGCCAACAATAGTAATTATTATTATTTTTTTAACAGTGAGAAAAAAGTAGTTTTCGAGGGCTTTCTCCATTGCATTGTAGTAATTAAAAGTCAAGAGATAAAAATTGGAACATATCCAATAATTATAAAGTTCTGTAATCCCTGAGGTAACAAACAATTCCTCTCCAAACTTTGAAAATTAGGTTTTGGAAATTATGGAAGGAGGAGGAGATTTCTAAAATCATGTAGTTTTGAAATACGTTGTCCATAATGACGGCGGTGTTATAAAAAACTTCCATAAAAATTCAAGCAATTCAATAGACTCCGCCAAAGGGAATGGCAAAAGCTACGTTGGAGTTTGACCTTTTCCCCCAAATACTGTATTTAAATTCCATCAGCTCTAATTAAGTAGGCTGAGAAGGAATCTCGGATGAGAGCCTATCCATTTTCAGATTTTCTCATTCTTAAATCCCAGAGAGTCAATTGAGAGCAGCTCCCACAGAGATCACATTTATTGACCATCAATAATTTCTGCGGATACGAATCCTCACATATAAAAATCCCTTATATATTATTAGCATTGGAAAACTACGAAAAAGGAAATGGCTCATGGTAATATTACGGAACTTTATAATTTCAACCATGACGCCTTATTGTTACTATTTGCTCCAAACTATTTGCTCTTTTTGGTTCGTATCATATATTCGTATATTTATTGTTGATTGCACAGAAACTGTTTTGTATATGTAAATCCCAGTGTCATATGTATATATTTATTTTTTATCTTTACTTTGTATATCATGCGTGTCTCAAAAAATAGGGATGATGATGAGAGTATTAAGACGCTCCGAATGAAAAGATTAAAAGATTGAAGACACAGAGTCACATTCATTTCTACTTCTATTGATCATGAGTGAAGAGACTCGTTGTGAATTGACCATGCACATATTTCTCAAGTGATGCTTTGTTACAGTAGGTGTGGGCTTGAGGATAATAACTCTCGTACTTTAGACCTGCCAAGTTGAAATGAATGAAATATGTAAGGATCCCAATTGATAGTGATCTTCCTGAATGAATGCGCACAAACATACCCACCTCTACCCCTACTCTCTCCAGTCTCTAGCTACATATGGACGGAAAGGGAATTTAAATTCTTATTGAAAAAGTTTCTTGTAATACGATCCCTCTGCCGCTGTTCTATTCCTCAGAATTGCTGTTTTTTTCTCGTTCTTAAAGATTTGAGAAAAATACCTGTAAAAATTCTGTTAAGTTCATACACTTGTTAGCTGTGTGTGTGTGTGTGTGTCATGTGGACTACACTGCGAAGATATGATATTCCCCATCACATGATGAGAAAAAGAGAGGACGAAATTCACTCGTCAAGCCAGTGCTATCGTATATTGTAAACATCGAAAAAGGTTCCATGTTTCCCACAGGATCTTGAGTTGATCAGTGTTAACAGTAAAAGGAAGGTGCATCTCATCTCCCTTGATCATGATCAACATCAACAGAATGCTGTCGGATGAGTTACTGAAAAAGACACGAAGATGTATCATCAACACGGAGCTTGAAATTTATGCATACTCTTGAATTTTATAAGGAGGGAGTAGTAGTGGTAGTAGTAGTAGTACTAATACAAGCAATGGGAATTGAAACTTTTCACTCCCTTACATCATATTACATTATTCTATAGAGTTAAAGGGGATGAGGGAAGACTCTAGGAATTTCCTCCGTCAGAGAAATGGGCTATTCATGATGAGTCTTTTTGAGCAGGAAGTAAGTAGCAGCTTAAACTTGAATCTTAACTCCTTGAGTATTCTACATAGCAAAAGCTTCGCAGTCATTGCTTCCTACTATTCTACAATAGTTGATCTTTGAAATGCCAAAAAGACTTGTCGGACAGAGGAGAACTTCTCTCCTTAGAAACAATGAGGGAATGTATTTACAAGGGGGTGATAAAGGGCAGAACTTTCGGCTGAAAAATCAGGTTTTATAACGTAGGGGCAGTTGAAAAAAATTCGTTTCATAATCATCAGCATAGCAGAAGCATCATCATCATCATCATCGTGTCGTCTGTAAAAAAGATTCAAAGTAAATGCGTTTGAAGCTACACATAAACACAGACACACAAGTATTCCAAAGCTATGAAGTAAAGCTCCTCTTCTAGTTCAGGTTTTACCTCATTCTGAATAATAAATTGGAAGTAGAACTGTGTTGGGAGCTGTGTAGTAGTATTAAGGAGCTATGAAGCTCGTACTTGTCAATCCTTCCCTTTAGATACGGAGAGTTTAAGTACACAGGGACGGAGTGCAATTTTGATTGAACTTTCAAATGTTGAGCAAGTGTTAACGTCTGATGCATTGGTCCATCCTTGGCTAACTTACTCCGTCATTGGCATTATTGTTGAGGGGAGAGAGGACCATCAGGACCGGTATATATAATATTCTATACAACCCTATGCATTCTTTCTGGCTGCTGTTATGCTGCTACGACTGGAAATCAGAGTCCCGTTCCTTACGATACGATGGGTCAAATAAAACCAATAAACCAGTTTGATCTTCACTCGTGTAAAATCCTTTAATTTCCACTCGCCAAGTCATCCTGTACACAATAATCTTGTATATTACACAAAAATCATATGAACTCATGCTCAGGAGTCATCACCAGAGTCTCCCCAACCCACCTTTACCTATTCATTCCACACAAGGAGTAAACAAAACAACCACACCATTATCGTACATATACTTTTTGTACGCAGTCTGTCCAAACATTTTTATTGGTGTTGTATAAATATGTAAAAGAAAAGGGATAAATAAAAACCTTCTACCGAAATCCAATCTTGTAACTTACGACACTTGTTTTCGCAATTCCTGAATATTTTCCCAATCGTACCATTCTGTATCTTCTATGGTAATTTTTTATACGTATTTAAATTTTCTCAGCTAAATAAACTCAAATCAATTTTCCCATGTAAACTCCATTTAATTGAGTTTCAAAAAAACAGCCAGATCTGGACGTACATTGGATTTTGGTAAAATTATAGTAGTTTTGTGCCATCCACAAAGCTGAGCTGAGGACATAATTATTAAATTGGGAGTGAAGGAAAAAAAGTTTTCAAACTAAACTAACTCGTATTTTTGTATTTACGGGCGAGAATAAGTAGAGAATAAGTTGAAAGCAAAAATAATTTAGTCATCTCCATCCACTAAATTACAATTGAATGGATCAACGAGATGTCATACTGTGGTTATCTACGAGCTAAAAGGTGGAGGATGTTGTATGCATGAATGCCGACGGAAGTAGTGCTAAGACACAAGACATTTTTTTCACGCATGTACTAACTTTGAAATTCCCCTTCAATTTTTTCGAGAATCTATTTTCAAGAAAGAAAAATCCTGTCGTATCGTGAGTCTCACTCGAGCAAGTTTCACTTTTTCTCACAATCAGACAAATTTTCCAAGGCAATGCAAGTCTTTAGAATAATAGGATTTAGTATTAGAGTCGGCTCTGGTGTATTTATGAGCTAAAAATAAAATTACTCATAATTCATTTGATAAATCCCAGGAAGGATTTACATTAGAAATTGGGTTAAGAAAAACGAGTGGGTTGACCAACTCCAAGTGAGTTTAGTGAAGATTATTAGGTATTGTAATAGTTGTAGGGAGTAGAAGCCATTGGGCACAAAAGTTAGATTGTTACGTAAGTCACGAGAATGCCTCTCTTTTGGAATGATGTTTTTATTTCTTCTTTTTCTAGTCCATGGTGTTTTTTCGAGAGTAAAAATGTAAGAAGCACATGTGTAGAAATATAGATTGAGAGCTTAAAATAAATGTCAAAATGGAAGTAATTTATTTGAGAAAACAATTCTTATAGTAACTTTCAAGAAGAAATTCAGTGGGAATTTACTCAACCAGCACGAGTCCATGATCAATTGAGAGAATTGACACGTGTGCAATAATGTATCAATTTTGTTCCTTTCCCTGGGAATAGAGTTGATGCACTCACGATATTCTATGCGTACTTACTTAGCATTAAAATCTACACTCCCTCTCTGTCTATGTCATGTCAAATAGAGCAGAGTAAAATTACAGAACTGATGACGGTCAAAAATTTTACTATTAAACTATATGGGCTAGTAAACTAATGTAGATATTTAAAGGAATTTAGAAAAAACAGAAAAAGCCCAGTATGAATTCACAAAAATTGCAGGGCAACATTGGTTAAACGGGGTTGAGTACATGTGAGGAATGTTTCTTGAAAATTCCTCAGATTTGCCAAATATCCATAGCGTATGGCGACCCAATTTTTTCCCCCACCGTGTTAAATCGTACTGAATATTTACTACATGTAGGGTATTATTCATCTCATTGACGACGAGTTTCTCGCCATTCGTGACCATTCTTTTTCTGAGAAAAGATATAATATATAGTGGAGGATGGATCCTCTCCTCCTTTGTATATAGATAACGAGGTGGCCTATGGACATGAAGTGCATGAGTTTTAAGCACATGCGAAAATACTACTAATGGCATAGGAATCTTGTATAATGTGTTGTAGGCACTTTAAAAGTCCTCAAGTGCAGAAGAAAAGGCTTCATCTCACATGCACTTATAATACCTAGGACTTGTAAAAATTGACAGACACCACTTGTAACAGATAGGATAGTTGTAACAAGTATTAAATGAGCTAGAAAATTACTACATGTAACAATTTTCCCAAGAGCCCTCGGCACACTCAAAACAAAATGTGCACTACTCCGTCTGCCGTATATTGTTTAAAGAGGTTTATGCTCATGGTTTTTAATGAGGAGGCACGCAACAACAAGAGCATTGTTGACTACTTTTATTTGAACCACTCCGTCTTAATTTCATTCATACAATTTCAGTCTTTTTATAATGGCTCTGATACTAAATTCTCATTGATAGAAAAAAATAGCATGGATTTCCTTCATGGTCATAATTATTTTCAATCCTTTTAATTCATAGTCAAATTATCAGCAGGCTCTAAGCGTCCAAAACTTAGCCAATTGACACGTGAAAGCATCATTATACAAATTAAATGTCATAATTTAATTACGACTGAAGAATACGAAGAAAGCAACGGAGGGAGACGTAAATAAATTAAAGTGTGTTCCTTCATAATGAATCCCCATTGCATTGGCAGAGAGTACAGGCTATTATTGAGGATTATGTAATAGAGATGTAGAAATTCCTAAGGAATATAATATTACGAGTTAATTGCAATGGCTGTGCACAAACCATGACAATATACATACGATACATTCAAATGAGATGTAATTTGTAGGGTATGGTTATTTTTCTATCAATTTATAATTAATGTGTTGGAATGAATGGGAATGATGCCATTCAATTAAAAGAATGTAGTTGTAGGTTCCATTGCGAGCTGGGTTTGGTTCCAACATTATTTTTCTTTTGCAATAATTTAAGAAAAAATCATTTCTTTCATTTAAATCCTTCATAGCATTTCCTTTTGGTATTGAATTGCGTGTGCGTCTGAAATTGATTCGATATTGATTTGAGTTTACATTAATTCTAATGGAATTTGAGCGTTCCTGGTTACTATATTTTTCTTGTATTGAATGAATGGAGGAGCTACAAGAGAAGGGGATTGTGTGCAATTTAGTAGAAATGCTTTTTAAGAAAGAGCTCGAATGCTTACATATTTAATTTGTATGCATATATATTTAATTTTTGTGTTTTTTTTTACTCTGTGCAGATATGGAAGTGAATTAGTAGAAGTAGATTCATGGTCAAGTCATAACTGGACAGCCACATTGGCACGAAGGTATTCTCATGGAGATCCAAATTACTGGCTGGGATTCAATACACTCGATGACCTCCGAACCAATACACTTGACTCAGCTGGTGGGTCACTCCTGTCTCAATACGCAGGTCAGTACTGGTTTTGACTTTTATTAGCCATTTGGTTTGTTTACGTTGGAGGATTAACGATTTCGAGTGGATCTTTGTGATCGTTCAGACGGATTCTTGGTTTAATGTGTAGATGTATATACATGAGCAAAATTTTGTTTGAATGTTTAGTGTAATTTTTTTATTTGTGTATATATATATGAGAGAGGATGCTCTAAAGTGTTATGGTAGCTGGTGGTTTTTATGTATATTGATATACCTCAATAGGATATTTATTTGGTAACCCATTGACACGGGAAAAATGTAACGTATTTCCCTATGCTTATGTTTATGGTTTATGCCCAATAATGGGAAAAAACCTAATGCTTTTGTGGCACATAGGAATTTTTGTGAGGATGTATAATAATTTGACGAGGTTTGAAAACCTCAGTTTTTAGTTGTTGTTTTTGTTATTTGATACTTTCGTAGCGGTTCACTACCAATAAGTTACAGTATTGTCGGAGCAATTTGTTTGCTTGAATTATAAGCCATGAGCCGCCATGGGACATACTAGTTTTTTTTCATGTATGTACGGAAAATTATGTTGTCAAAAAGAAATGCTTGTCAAGTTGTTTGGACTAATACGTGTAAGGTCTCCTATACTAGTATATAGATACATGAAAATAAAAGAAATAAATATAAATTAGTACGTACAATATTTGTATTTGAGAAAGATTACTCAACGGTAGATGTTACATATGTATTCAAAAGTAATTGTGTATGTACGGAGATGAGAGTATTTTACCACAATTTGATACCGTGTCTTGTGTTTAGGATTTTGGGCGGAAGGACAACCTAATACAAAATCAGGTCGTTGTGTTCAGTCGTCAACTGGGAATCATATTAGCAATAATCGGCAGCAACAGCTACAATCCTGGGAATTGACAACGTGTGAATCATTATTACCTTTTATTTGCCGCTCACCAGCCTGTCCTCAAGGTTTGCAATTTTTTCTCTATCTATCCGTCTCTCTCTCCCTCTCTCTCTCTGCCTTCTCTCTTTCTTTCATTAAGCTTTACAGAGCGTAAAAATCTTATAGGAGAAAACTCCATTATCATTCGATGTATACATACATTGGTAATCTGACTTTAATCCAGCTTCTTGAATCCTTTGGATAATAAGGAATATGTGTTATCGGCCTCAATAAAAATTCTGTCTCTCTTTTTTTAACGATGTAATAATAACTGTTGCGTTTATAAGCCACAGAGTAGATGATTTTTTTATCCCCTCACCAATAGCCCTTCAACAATGTTCATGCTTTTTTTTCATAATAATTCGTCATGATCATGATAGTGAATTATAGCACGAGAGACACAATGGAGCGACGCAATGTCCTGTCTTTTACTCTCTAATGACATTGCACCATGTGCAACAATTACTAGACGAGACTCTAATTATTTATGTATAGCTCCTGCTCCTGAGTCAATACATAAATTTGTGGAGGTTTATTTTTTTTATCGACAATTGTCTCGATCTTAGGTTCTTTTCTCTGTATAGTATTCTGGGTGCAGTGTAATAATATAGCAATAATATTTGCAACTCTATTTTTAAAGGTTCTTACCTCTGCTCCAATGGTCGATGCATTAATTCTGCCTTTAAATGTGACAAACAAAATGACTGTGGTGATAATTCTGATGAGTTGGACTGCCCGGATTTATGCCGATTTCATAAGACGTCTGTGGGTGCTTTTGTGGAAAGTCCCGGCTTCCCTTCAAGATACCCTTCCTTATCGGACTGTAAATGGACTTTGGAAGCTCCTGAGGGTCATAGTATTGTTTTGCAGGTATTCATTTTATAACTGAGTTTTTGTAGTTTAAATTGCAAAAAAAAACATTTTTCTTCATTAAGCAAGCATCCTTTCATTCCTTGTACATGCATTCACAGCACGTTTAAATGCTTGAGAATCTGAAAGTGAAGAGCAATGTTCACTATAATAGTATGAGTCAATGGGAATGTATATGACGTTTATAATTGTTGTGGATACAATAAAGTAGTAATCTTAATGTCAGCTGTAATGTGAATGTGTATGAAACGTTGTAATGGTTTTGTTTGGTGTGATTGTATAGTTTTCAGAGTTTGAGACGGAAAAGGGCTTCGACACAGTACAAGTGTTGGGAGGAGCACGTACTGAGGTTGCTGCTGTGAGTATTGCAACTTTATCGGGTCGATTGAACTCCAGTGCTGTCTTTACATCAGCTTCTAATTTTATGATTGTAAAATTCCGATCTGATGCTTCTGTAGAAAAGAAAGGATTCAGGTATGTGATGATGTTATTATATCGTTAATAGTGTAACTGACTTGTTGGTAGAAACAACACTATGAGAATATTTTCTAGACACTTTTTCTTTTTTATATAAGATTCTCTCTCAATATCAGCCCCTCCGGCGATTGCTACTACAGCAAATACATGGCTATACGCTATACTTAGCAAACCAGTGTGTAGTGTGGTAGTAATAATTATTGTGACTTGATAGATTTTTTTCTCACCTTCTTTTTTGTAGTATTCTTAGGATTAAAAACTATCAAGGATCTACAGTTAGGCGTTTTTCTCTTACATGTATATTTGTATAGATGTATAAAATAGAAGGATAAGCTATTTGGAGCTTTTCTTGTCCCTATACAAGTGTAACGATCTCTAGAAATGGGGGAGACTTCATAATAAATTATGAAGAAAGAAGTTTATTGTCATTGTGTAATGGTAATATGGAAGAGGTTTCTTATTAAACTTCTCTCTCAATTTTCTTCTTCTTCGTCTCCTTCTTGTTAAATAACAATAGCGCTCTCTTGAACTGACTCTTCCATTCCATGGAATGGGATTTGGATGGAGTTGAGATGAACATTAGGACTCGACAATAAAGTAATTGTCCTGGGAGGTTATGTTACATGTTGAATCCACTTTGGCAAAGCATAAAGATTCTAGTCAGTATTATATATTATTATTATATTACAAGGCTGTAAATCCCAGGCGAGTTCAGTCGTAATAATCTATACATGCAGTGTAATAGCAATGGAGCAGTATAAGACTATTGAACGTATAAGCTTACTTAACAATTTGCAGTTGCAATAATTTTAGTACTATTTCATTGCATGTAAATTCTTGTAGCTTGAGGGCTTTCCTTCCATCCATGTATTATATATTATGCAGGTATTCGTATACATGTATAGATAAAAGGGACTGTTTATACGATACAAACTGTTTTTTTTGTTCCTCCTAATGAATTTTTTCACGTTGACGAGGGATAACTGTAGAAAGCTCTTGATTATCGAGATACCATTTCTCACTTGCCATCTCGAACTAATCCTCATATAAATAAATATAATACGAGCTAAATTAGTTTTGATTCATCCTCATCCATTGAGTCATTTAAAATTGACCGTTTGGTGGAGTCCGGTGGAAAACATAGATTCCTGTACCGACGTATTATTTCCTTCAAATCCCTCCGGTACCTGCCACTCTTCCTGTACCTCTTACCTATATACAGAGCGGAGTAATGACATTGCGAAAATTACAATTATTCCCACTCTTGCAGAAAATTGCATTTATTCAAAAAAGGAATTTTTTTCCTGAAAAAAACCTTCTTCTCAAATCCATACTAATCAGTAGATTTATAGTAAAGAACTTTTCTTGGAAAAGTGTTTAGAATTTTTTTCCTAACTTTAAACTTAACTGTTGTTCACGTATTTAAAGTCCTTGTATCCTTCCACTCGAATTAAAGTTACAATAATTAGGACTTAATGGGGAGGAAAAAGTAGGGGCGAAGAGACAAGAACAGTGTGATTTGCTATGGATTAACCGGTACTATTAGATGTCGTTATTTAATTTGTTCTTTGCCATTTAATGTGTGTAGGATAGAAGGATATGAATAAAAAATTTTAATATTTCTCATTCATGAAATTAACTTTGGAAGGAAATTTTTGTGGATTTCTACTTGTATCTATACATTGTATAGTGGACAGTTAATCGGCACGGAAGGTTGTGTGGGATGATTTTAAAAGCGTAAAGAGAGGGATTAAAAGGGAATAGAGATAAAATGTGTTACTATATACGTGAGAAAAAGTTGGATTGAAAAATCCAACAGGTTGTTTCTGATGAGAATGTTTGTAGGGAGGTAACTTATGAAATATTATTGAGAATGTTATAAAGGCGGGTTAAAATAAATTACAGTAGGATGTAAAGTAATAATGCTACAAGAACATGTGTACCACTAAAAAGCCCTCTTGATTGGGACAACTTTGGAGAGAGGAAATATATGGGCTAAATGGGAAATGATAAAAAAGAGAGGCGAGGGAGAGAGAGAGAGGGAAAAAAGTTAAAAAATCATAGGCATAAACCGTTAGGGAGTATATAATATGTGAAGGTATTTGATGATGATGGATTGGAAGGAGATGAAGAAAAGGGATGACGACTCATTTTTCCCCCCTTTGAAAGTAACATGTTTCCCTTTATTGGGCAAGTGGATGTATAGTAAATACATAACAAAATCCGGTTTTTCGCAAATACTTTAGAGCAACTTGGAAGACAGAGCCTCAATCATGTGGAGGCACATTAAAAGCAACAGTTCACCCACAAATCTTAACCTCGCCTGGTTACCCTAATGCTTACCCTGGAGGGTTAGAATGTGTCTACGTCATCAATGCACCTACTTCTAAACTCATCACTTTGAAGGTAATTCTTATGTGTACAAATTTCTCTCCACAGCTTTATAGTGCTTATACACCATAGCCCATTATTTATGATTATCTTAATTAAAAAGATGAATTGCGACTTTGCAAGGAATCCCTAATGTTTGTGATTAAAATATAATTTCATATATGTTTTTTTTTCAAAAAATATTTTTATATCTACTACATACATCTTAGAAATCCTCACAGATGACCCAATTTGCTTTTTTGTACCTGAAAATATTTATTTTTAAAACAATTTCTTTAGGTTGAAGATTTCGGTATGACCTCCCCACGAGACTCACTCGTCATTCGTGATGGAAACACGCCCTCGAGCCGACAATTGGCAAGTTTAACTGGATCTGCATCGGAAAATCCCAAATACATCACAAGTACAACCAATCAACTGTATCTTTACTTGACAACATCTGGAAATGGTGGTACCCCTGGATTCCAAATTAAATACCAACAAGGTAATTGGAACTGAAATGATTTTTTTTAAACTCCTTAACATCTGTTCAAAACCCTAAAAATTTTAACCCTATACAATTGTTAAGTGATAAAATAGCAAAAGCTTTTATCATGAGCATTGCACCAGGCCAACCATGAAGTTACCACTTACCCGATGTATAGATATATATCTTAGGTGCCAAACTCATCTCTACCAATGAAAAGCCTCATAAACATTGCTTCACTAGTCTTTAGTATCTTCACTTGGGCCATTGAGGTTCGCAAGGTTGAGAGGGATTTAGTCGGTTTTAAATGAAAGAGCTTGTGAGATTTTGGGTGTAATTGAAATTAAAGCTACTAAGTATGCCTTAAAGCTGAACTAGTTTGGAAAAAAAGTATGAGCAATCAAGCTTTAAGTCCTTCATTCTAGCACGGTTAAAGTGTTTAGAAATTGGAATGCCATGAGATTTATTTACCACATAGTATAGTACTATTACGAGGGAGTAAGATAAAAAAAATAGTCTCGAGCATTTTTTTTGTCGTGTGAAAATCTTCTGTATAATTTAATACTCATATAGTAAGCAGTTAAGTGTATACCTATGAGGTGTAGGCTAAATATCTAGAAGGAAGACCTGCACCAGCTGAAGGTGTTAAGATTAAAACTTGTAAAATTCCTCAAAAAATCTGTGGCAACTTTGTCATGAGCTAGAACAACAAGAATTTAACAACTTTTAGAGAGCACTTCTAGGTAATGTAGTTTTTATTGTAGGAGATGCCGAAGCGGCTTTTTCATGCTCATTTATAGTCACAAGTGTAGGGATACTACGACAGTCCATCCATTACCTAGTGCTGTGTATTAGGATCTTGTTCCTACATATTTGGTGAATGATTCATGTATTATGAACGTATAGCTAAGTTATGTATGTGCATACACAGAAGAAAGGACACTCTACCAATCTGTTTTTCATCCACACACTTCTTATTACTTACTTGGCTTTATTTTATATATGTAAGACTTTGTGCAAAGATTCTTCTTCACTTTAGATTATCTCCGTTGAAGAGATACCTCCTGCCGCACCCTCCAAAATCACTCGTTGAGTTTGACCTATTTATAAACCATACCTGTATATTCCTATAGTTTGGGCATTAACAACATTTTATTTATGTGATGTTATATTGAATGTACAAAAGGAGCGTGATTTAAGTGAAACCATGCAGCGTGTGCATTGTGCATCTTCCTTCTTCATCTTGTTTTTTTTTCTCTACATGCATATCTTTTCATAATCAAAGTGTGATCCATGCTGAGGAAACACACTATATATCCTTCTCAATGAGACATGAATATATTTCCCTTGTTTTTTTTACCTTACTATGACATGATGGCTACAAATTCTACATGACAAATACCTCACCTCTATAACAAAGTATTTACTATACTGCACCTTCAACAATCCTACTTATGTCGCTTCAACCCTTAGTTGTATTTCTGAATAAATTTTCTCCAGGTTTTCACTATTACAGTACATGCAATCTTTAAAAAATATGTGAAAAAAATCCTACATCCGCCCATGTAAGGATCAAATGTAAAATTCATTGTTCTTCCTCTCTCTATAGGTTGCGAACAAATCCTTACCTCTTCAAATGGCTCAATTGCTTCACCCGCTTTTGGTTTAACCACCTACCCGAGTAACCAGGACTGCACGTATGTGATCAAACGACCAAGGGGTGGTCCATTATCCCTAAGGTTCACACATTTCGATCTTGAGGAGGCTGACTTTGTACAGGTAATTTATTTTTAATATACTCTCTCTCTCTCTCTCTCTCTCTCAATAATTGTAATTCCTTTCAGGCTACATCATCTTACTGTGTAACCTAATGGAAAAAAAGAGGAACAAAAAACTCTAAAGTCACCTCAAGTATATCTATCTTCCTGTAGTAATTGTGGGATAGTCTGTAAAATTACCATCAAGCCTCAAGTATTAGTTGTATATGAGTCACACTGCACATTATATATTACATTTGAATCTAAAAGTAGAATCTAGGATCCTATATGGGCTACACATACAAAGGAAAAAAACAATAGTTTGCTTGTCAACATCATCATAGTATTATCAACCCTTCAAAAATATTCAACTGTGATAATTGTTACACACCTACCAATAATAGTGAGCAGATGCTATTCAGATGATTACTAAAAATGTCTACGTGCCTGGGAAAAGCATTGAGTCTCGAGATTATATGGAGAGGGAGAAAAACATAGCTTGGAAAATATTAAATTAGTAATAAGGAGTTACATGACAACTCCAACCACACCATTTGTCAGTCATTTCTAACGCATTCATTGTTGAGATCCAACAATTTGCCTGTACTATGTGGCATGACCAGCGTTGTATTACAAGCCGTGTGTAAAATTTAAATGTGAAGTGTCTCCATATGCATTTTTAAGAGTAGTGTGGAAAGGATATATATAAGGATTGGGCTTGAGATTATCAACAAGACGCCTCGAAGTATCTAATATTCTTAGAATGAAAATAGTAATCAATGACCATACATTTAATGGCGTACTCTTCTGGTAGCTTGGCTTTTTAAAGCCTTTGAATTTACACTTGACTTGTTCTGCTTGAGGATTTTTTGAAGGTATTGTAAGGATTAGATACTGAACGAACAATATTTCTCCTTCCAATAAAACCTATAGATTTGTTATGTAGTGTAAATTTACATATTAAGGGTTGCATTGTAGTACGTAACTTTAAGTAGTAACTGTTTGGCCTAAATAATCTTTTGAATTTTGAGTATAATATATTCTCTCATGAAGGATTCCTCACCTTGCCAATTGAGACGTGAGGACCATATGTTTTACAATATAGTAATAAGCCATGGAAAATAAATAATATACTAGTAGTGTCCAATAGAATTGTTCTCTAAAGTCATGGATAAGTTGTTAGATATTGAAACTAAAATTTGATTGTAGACACACATTTGATGTATAATGCTCTATCTATTTGACTATAGAGATGGAGTCTTGAAAATCCTTTCTGACTTTGACTTGGGTGTATTATTTTGACAAATAGTCCTCGAACAATTTTTTTTCCTTTTGGTATATTTCTCCCTGTTGTTGTTATTGCTTCTACTGTTGGAGTATTGCCGGACATTATTATTACAAAAGATTCAAATTAGTGTAACTGCAGCGGTGTGATTAACACTATATTTTTTGTTGAGAAAACCTTTTCCCCCTCTATACATTGAATCATGGTGCCTTTGGCTATGGAATGTTGTAATGGGCTGTTTGATTTTTTTTGTCAATCTTACATTATCTAGAGAGTTGATTATAATTGATAATAATTCTCTTGCACAGTCACTGTACTATAATACAGGAGGATTGATATAAAAAATGTAATAATTCCACTCACAATTCTGCATATATATGCATGGTGATGAGGAATTATAATGTTATTATCCATGTGGTTTCTACATTACGGTTGAGTAGGCCTAAAAATTCTCCCTTGCCAGTCATAAAAATGTAGACTTTTTAAGGTCTCCCTCAATAACTCAAAAGTTACATGTTACTTCTCTCCTGCACTGCACTCGTACTGTAGAGATAACATTCACTACTCATGTTATGTTACACAATACTTGAGATTTACCACCCTTCAAATTTATTATTATTTGAGGATTTTTCTAAACCAACCATACGGTTACTAATATTTCAGCATCTTTTCGACAATTTAGTGTATGAACCCTTTCATATTTTAAATCCATGTTCTTGGATTTTCCTTCTTATTAAATTTTTTCTTTCGTACGTAGTTAGTGCGTTGCAATGTAAGTTCTTAGCATAAAAATTTCCTCATGTATGTTTTTTTTGTGTTGTTGAAAATGATTATTCTGAATTTCTTGTTAACATGCAAATGAGTTGGGATTTAAAATGGTAAAATCTATGTAGAAAGTTGACATTTAATTTCTATACTATATAATCCTGAATGATTTTATTCCCTGGAAATTTCTTTTACTGCGAGAGTGCGGTAGTATAATGTAGTTGTGTAAGGGAAATATTATGTTTGTTTGAAATAAACTGAAGATAACGTTTCGTGTTGGATGTGATTAAACGTACGGGGATGGTGGTGAATGAATGGAAGAGAAATTTATTAGTAAGAAAAAGGTTTACATGCTGGTACAGAATTAGCAACGCTACATGAATCTGTAGAACCACATGAGAAAAGGAGAGCATTCTCTAACTATGTATGTATATGCTAATAACATATATTCTTTTTAGAGATATGAGGAGTACAAGAACGTTGAATGTTGAGGTTAGGGATTAGTACAAACAGTCATTATAAAATTATGAGTTGATGTGTAAGCAGTTACATTGTGTAGGTGAGTACTTGTATAAATTATTTACAAATCAACTCACATATATTTTCCCTTGTGTTCATCCTGCGGTTCTGTTCTGTTATGAAATATTTGCTTCCGCTTATTCTGGATGCACATAATATCTGCAGATGTACGTATATAGTGTCCGTGTGACTTCATATCTCTCTTTTTACGAAAGATTTTCTTGGTCTCTCCTTCGCAACAACAACAAAAATAAAAGACCAAATCTAAAGTAAAAGAAATGGTTATTGCGCAGCCAAAATCTTCATCTGGTAGCAATAAATATTAGTAAGTTTTTTTAACCAAAGCTTGAATGAGCTCCGTCTCATTAGCGTATGTCAAAGGAGTGAGCATTGACATAAGTTAACATATGACAATTACTCCCTTTGATTTTGGAGGCGAAAATTTTTAAGGAGGCCTGTACCTCTTTCCCGCAGATGTTCATTAATTGGGTATATAGGTGGGAGTCGGTCAGGTTGTATAAGACTTTGATAAAAGTTGTACTGGTTCTTCTTCAAGATTACTCAAGTGCCCTTGGTGTGTCAGGATATGCAATTTATTTAGAATTTAAAAAATCATTTGGACTCTCTTAGAGTAAGATTTATGTTGTACATACAATAGATATTTAAAAAAAATCATTGGAAAAAACAGTTTATGTGTATGACACAACCAGTGAATTTTGCTTATTGTTATAATTTATTTTTCTTGGCTTTAAACTCTTGTGTAGTAACTAATGTTAAATGCTATTTATATTAAAAGGTCTCTAGATCCTTTAAAAACGTTGATTACATATATTGGAGCGTACAATAGCAGAGGCAAGTATGTGGAACAACGTGGACATGATTTTTGGATTTCCGTTATGACCATGCCACATAAAAGGATTAGTTTAGGAATGAAAGGATGACTTTAGGTAAAAATATCCTAAATTCAGTTGTACTTACTAATTAGGCTGAGAAAGTACTTGTATTCAAAGCAAGGTCATGCCTTTCTGCGCTATGATTAACTTCCTGAAGGAGTCAGCTATTTTATGCAGTCTCACTCTGGGTAGTAGTTAACTATAAATAATGAAGCTCTTTTTTCCTCCTCCATTTCTTTTTACATATACATATTTTCTTCCGTAAATATATTAATAATTATTATTACGGCTTGTGACCATGCGTATAGCTATATGTTTTGAGTGAGAAATTAGGGTGCTGGAGGAATTTGACTAATAACATTATTACTTGTCAGTAATTGATTAATTTCAAGGTATGCTTTACATTACACGCAAAATGTAATTTTTTTTCATCCTGTCAAGTTTCACAAGAAATATGATGCATGACAGAGCCTTTTTTTCTATAGATTTAATCTACTACAAACTTTGAAATTACAAGGCATGTAAGTTTTAATATGTAGAATTTGCTTATAAAAAATTGCATTTCCTATATGATCAATCAATGACTTACTTAGAGAATGGTATATCAGGAGGAATGATCAAATTTGTTCTACCAAATGCTATCACTTAAAAAAATATAATAAATTAAATGTAATGAAAATGTAAGTTTAATATATACTTCAACTTGAAGTTTACTAGGAATAATGAATAAACTAAAAAAAATGCTGGAGGAAAGGATTAACGGCAACATTGAATTTCCATTTATAAAGTACACTTAACTAAAAGTTAACTTAACAATAATTGGGGTTGAAGCGTGTATAATTCGTTGTTAAACTTTAGTCGACCCATAAAATAATTCGCAAAATATGAGAGAGTGGACCTCAAGGTTATTACCTGCCTACAAGAACGTCTCTGTCTGCATGGACGGAACTTAACATTATTTATTTGGTTTTGCCTTGAGGCGTGGGTGAAACTATCATGTGCAGAAATAGTACTAAGCTATGGGATATAATTTTTCTTGAAGCTTAAATATTCAAAGGAATAACTCGTCTTGGAAATGGTATCATTTTATCGATAGGACAATTTAAAAAAAACATTATGTAGGAATTCACAAGGTAGGAAGGCAGGAACGAAATTGAGGGAAAACATGTAAATTGAAAGTAATGTCATAATAACATATATGATGATGAGCTTAAGGTATGTAGGAATTTAATGCCTCTAAATCCGGGTACATATATTTACGTTAGGCTTGAAGGAAACTTGTTTCAACATGTGAAGTTGACGCTGAGGTTTTTCTTAGACATGATATTATATTGTTCCTGTTTAGAATGAAATAGACGGGGTTGACTTTCAATAGGAACCAATGGATATTGAAAAAAAATCAAGAAAGTACAAAAAAGCCGTTCATTTATAAGGAAAGATGTGTTAGAGGTACCTGTAATTACTTTAACAAGAAAAATATGTCTTTTTATGGTAAAGAGTCATATTCTTGTCTAACTCCTTTTATGTGAAGGTGTTTTCATTTTTATCTCTCTCTCCTTTATTCTAGTACATCATCGAATTACAATTTGGTTTCCCTCTATATTTTGAGGTTGGCTTGACATGTATTTTCTCTCTGATGTAACTTCCCAATCCAATGTTTATCTTTATCTATTGTTAGTCCTTGCGTCGTCGTCTTCCCGTTCCTCTTTATTCCTCTATGACTTGAGCAAAACAAAACTTGAATTCTCCGAATGGAATTCATTCAAGGGTTTTCTCTCTCTCTCCTACGATTACGGTGGATCTAAAAAATACATTTACTTACCATTACAATTATAGGCTATACACTTGAAATCACTTTTGTCAAGCATGGTTACGGTCTGGTATTGTTCAAATCGCTGCTGAAAAGATAGGAAAAAATCTCTAGTATTGAATTATATTTAGGGAGGTCTTCGTCTGCACATATATTCTCATTGCCAATACAAATACAATGAAAAAAACCTCCCACACTCTTTCAACTTGATCTTTCTCTATAATTTGGCCTTTTTTATATAGCTCTTCTTCTGTAGCAAAAAATTCTATGAAAGCATTTGCTAGTACGTTTGAAATAACTTTGTATTGTTTCCTTTCCAAATTCAATCACGTGTATTTTAATCTGTGGTAATTTACAATCCTGTCTTGATAAATATGTAGGAAAAATCCAATACCTGCTCAGATTTCTGGTTATAAATAAAAACTTTTAGATTTGACTGGTTACATGATAATTTTTAGCTGAGAGTTGATATAAAAATAGCTTGATATAAGAAGACAAAAGTGAGAAAAACAATTTCCATTCCATATTTAGTAGCTGTTTACTCTGTGCCTACGCATCGTTGTGTATGTATACAAAAAAGAAGCTGAGAGTTAACGATTAGAATTCATTCATTTTTTTGAGTACATGATGGTACAATAAAATGGGGATAATAATGTATTTCCTGTTTAATTTGATATTACTTGGAGGTTTTAATTTTTTCATGTTTTTATGTTTCTACGTTCGTTCATGAAGGTGGAGAAGTGTTTTTTGTATTGCATGTTTGGACCCAAGCATGCACTTATATGTCCGCGTAGTAGAAATAAGGAATAAAGTATTTAGCCATCCATCAGTTAGCTTTTAATTTCACGGAGAAAAAACTGAGTATGGAAAGGAAAAATGTTGAGATGCGTTGAGTGTATAGGAATAAATGCTATTTTACTTTTTCCTCATACGATGCGTGGAAATGATTTGATACAATTAAAGGAATCACATGGTTCTTTCACTCTGGGTACAGTACAGTTCGATCCAAATACCCATGACATTGCCTTCTTTACCGTTGAAAATGTAAAGTTGTAGCGTTTTTTCCCTTCATCTTCCCCCCTCCTCTCTCTCAGATAAAAATGCATTGTATTTCACAGTGCAATCTTAACGGTTTTCCACTCACTTTAAATTGACATGGATCAAATAATCGTTGCTCTATTGTCTCTAAATAATGATGAATTTCTCAAGATGTCTCAGCTGGAACCAACAGACTTTGAGTAGATTTTCTTATTTTACCTCAATAACATGAATTTCCCTTTGCTCCCATCCCTTTTTGACAATTAGGTGTTGTTTGGATATTATTTTTTTGTACAATATAAGTATTTATGAAAGGAAGAGATGTGGATTTGCTTGATATTTTTGCGGATGTGCGTAAGTAAAGAAAAGTGTAAAAAATTTTGGAACACCTTACCTTACACTCAAAACTCAAATAACTGTTACTCGTAGGCACATAGGGTTGATTCTGTCATGAGTCAATCGCATACAGTCATGAGAAGGCTAAACCATGAAAAATTTGACGTAGGTCAAAAATATTGTTTACTACTCACATTCAGCAACAACAGAATTACTATATACCACAAAAATCTAGTCATAATTGAAGGTTTATGACTTCCAAGGGAGTTTTTATTATTACAATAATTGAAAAGCTGTGAATTCATACCCATCGTTGTAGAGAACGCCCATAAAAGTCTTAGTGACAGAATTTGAATTTATGAAGCCAGAGGAGGGCGAAAAATTGCTACTTTTCCATCAAATTAAATCCATTGACTGGGAATTTTAATGGGATGTGAAGATGATGAACAAGAGTTTTCTTGTGTTCGTGGTAAACATTCAAGCTTTGTGCAAATTTTCCCTTTTAACTCACTCGCATGAGATATTCTATTTATTAAGAGATTTTATGGAACATGAACCAAGGTAGTTTTAATTTGCTTGACAGATTTCGCTAAAATAATTGGAAATTAATAATATTGTAGGAGGCTGTAATCCTTTAGTTCACAATTGGTACAAGTATAGTGCAGTAAATACACGGTAAATCCCAAAAATTTTGGGGCTTTCATATCTTTTTCGAGAGAGATATGTGATATGTACGATATGATCGGAATTAAAATAAGTATGTGCACAGTGTTGAAAACTCTTCCTCATTGTCATGCTTCTTGGACGATGTTTTGAGCATATATATATGTACGTATGCACACTAGAAAGAAAAAGTACCTTGGACTTTTTTCATTAACAGTCGTCCCTACAAGGATCAAATGCGTTTATTAAAGTTTTTGAAAACAAACGTAAACCGACGAATCCTTATGTAATTATCTCCACGTAAAGAAAAAATCTTTGTACATGAAAAGCTCAAGTAGTTATTACTATAACGTGGCGGAACTAAAATACACCCCCCGAAGTTAACAAACTTTTCAAGTATATATCAGGATATTGTTTCTAAGCCTCTGTTTTGCTACCAATTTCCCTTCTATCCCCGTATACTTCGTATCGTTATACATTTGTATAAGCCAAAAAGGTGCATATAATTGTACATATATTTTTTTTAAAAAACCCTCATATTATACCCTCAATATTATCATAGTGCGAACAGTAGTAGTTCAGTAGCAAGCTTGTAGTTCCTATACACACACCGTCCTATTAGCCATTTTGTATATTAATCCTGAGGGCACATACAAAAATTCACAATTGATTTTAATACTTCTCTTACTTATTGTTAGTAATAAATATGCCTTTAGCAAGTAGCTATATGTCCACTTATGGCAGTGGATACACTTATGGTGTCGGAATTTCCCTTGTAATGTTTAATTTGAGATTTTTTTCTTGATTAAAGATAGCATTAAGTTTGTATATAGGCATTAGAATACAAAGAGCCTTTACCATGACCATTTGCAGGAATTCTTGTAGCACAGTCTCGATGGCATAGTTGGATTGTTTATATATAGGCGTTGTATATAATAGATCTCATGTGTGTTTATACGCGCGGCTGACAATAGTAAAAAAAAGAGGAAGAAACAAAATAACAAGCTTCACAATATTATCTTTAAGGAAGTTTGAGAGCAGACAGGAAGGATATAGAAGCTACGGAGACATAACCATTAGTATAATGCTGGTAGTTTTCTACAATGAAAATTGAGAGTAGCAAATAGTTACATTTTTACACCACCAATTCTCTAGACTTTTATAGCACAGCAATTCTTGTAAAAGAGGGAAGGATAGTATGACAAGAATTATGACCATATGCATACAATGTGTAGCTTGAAAATAATAATGGATTTTACTCTTCACATAATATGCATATTACACAGCCAGGCTTAAAGCTCTGCTCTCTGATGATTGATTGTGTGTACGTAGACTCCTTATTAAAATTCCATGGAGGGGAGAGAAATTATTTATAAACTTTTAATTATTCGAGAAAAAAAACTCCTTGTTATGTATAAATGACAAGGGATGGAATGATGTAAACAAGGGAATAAGTGCTTTTAGAAAAAATACATATGACGCATGTATATGCATTAGCTTTTAGCTTGCAACTACGTGAAAGTACACATTGTATGGTATTAACCTCAAAGTTGTTTGCTCTTTCAAGTGAAATAAAAATTAAATCGGAGTAAAGGTTTAATGTCCATGTATGCAAAAAGTGGGAGGTGAGGGCATAGAGATGGGTACGGAGTATGTAGGATTTCTCTCAATATGTTCTGATTAGTATTCATTTTCCCTAATTCAAATTCATTGGTTGTTTTTGTCTATGATTAAACATAGGCGAGGATTAGCTATATCTACTATGCTAAATGGGAACTAAACTGGCTTCGGGTTTAAACTTTGTGAACATTTTTGTCGACGTAAAATGAAAGTTGAAAATAAGTTATAATTGCAATAATGTAAGTGTCGTTGAATCCACTCGTAGAGGTTATATGAGAGGAAGACTCCTTTTTTTTCTGTGGATATAGCCAGGAACCTATATAGAGTTTTTAATAAAGTACAGTTGTTTGGGTAATATGACGGGGGAGAGTTTTCTCAACGGGTGTATAGTATTTAAAACATTCATCAAGTCTCCGTCAGATTTGTCTTGTCTCTAGTCTTATGGAGAAGAGATCATTGAATCTCTCCCATATGTAATTCTGATGAATAATTGATGAATCCATTTTGAATGGTGAGAGAGGAGAGTAAATAACCAGTATGTTGACTTGGCTTGAATGTGTAATGAGTTTTTCTGATGGAGGAAAAATTCCTTGATCAGGAACATGAAGGAGAGGAATGGAGGAGAGAGAACATGTTTTTGACTCATATATATATATGAGCTCCCCATTACTAACAACTGTTAGTTAAGTTGCCCTGGCTGGTTTCAATTTTCAATAGATTCAACCCTATTACTGCCTTGTATTTATTTGATCATTTCCCATGTTATCCCTTGCATGCAGGGTAAATGGGTAGTAGTTGTTTGTTAATAGGAATGTAGTTGATATTCGTAGTAAGTTATAGTAGTAATGTCTACGGAGAGCCGATAAATATAAGGTACTTCAAAAGAAAAGCTGAGACGAACAGGTTCAATGCCCGGACGGCAACTTAGCCTTTTAGTTTGGGACTTCCAAGGTAGTATTAGAGTATAAAGCGGACTAACCTTGGACTTTCCCTTTAGAAATTATTCCATGCAAATTAAATTCACCGAAGAAAATATGACATGGATGTGATAGAGCGAGTTATTTGCGTTGTAGTAAACGTTTATTTATTGTATCTGTAAGAGGCTGTGGTCCAAAGTTTGTGCCTTACCTTCAAGAGTTTTTTGTCCTCTTTTTTGGTCCTTCTTCTGATTATCCTGTATGCGGATGAATATGTGTGTGGATGAACTGGAGTTAATGAGTGGATGCTTTACTATGAACTTTTCAAGGTTTATGATGGACCCAATACGGACAGCTTACGTCTTCACTCTGGCAATGGTTTCAGCGGACGGGCGGTTCCTAAGTTAACCTTGACTGCTGAGTCTGGAGAAATGACCGTGAAGTTCAGTACGGATTCCCTTCGATCCCGCAATGGATGGAGAGCTGTTTACTCTGCAGGTTAATAAACCTAGAGTTTACTAATAAAAAGTTGTTTGTCCATTATTAATAAATCCATTGAAACTATTGACAGTGCCCTTATGAAATCAGCAGTGGCAGTTGCATGTTAATAACTGCGCTCGTGGCAATAAAATCATGCTTAGCTTGCTTAGGAACGCTGACATGGGACTGTAAAACTATGACTGAAGAGAGAATAATTATGAGGTAGATATAAAAATAATATTATTCCTGTTATAGACTGCCCCGTCCTGAAATCTGGAAAGGGAGCTTTGGCTAGTAATCGCGACATTGCCTTCGGCACCGTTGTCACTTTCTCATGCCCGATCGGACAGGAATTCGCAACGGGTCAACAGAAAATTGTAACAGAGTGCAAACCCGGCGGTGAATGGTCTATTTCGTACATTCCTGATTGTCAAGGTGAGTTGAATCAATTAAATACCACTTGCATATCTAAATTTTCCTCGCGCTTGCCCTTACGTATGTTACCTAATGTAATGAACGTATAGTCTGACGTACATAGTTGGTCTTCTTGATCGTCATCAAGAGATGAAGATGAGAAAGATGAGCATGCCGGTTGGACAGGTTACCTTGTGCTAACTGTGTTTGCAAGCTTTTTTAATGAGGCTGTAGTCCGACAGTGCAGTGGGAGTTAAATTGCTGGTTGGAAATAATTTTAAAATGGTTTTAAAAATATCTTTACAGAGGTTTATTGTGGTCCAGTCCCACAAATTTCGAATGGATTCGCCATTGGATCCACAAATGTTACCTACCTGGGCTCTGCAACTTATCAATGCTATGCTGGTTTTGCTTTTCCATCCGGAAAAGCCACTGAGTTGATTTCATGTAGTGCAACCGGCAAATGGGAGAAACTTCCTTTATGTTTGGGTAAGGGTCGGAATTATAAATAAAATTACAACATTTGTAAATTACATTTAATTTGCGTACGCAGTATTTAAGAGGGGCTTGGGGGAGTCTTAAAAGGCGTGACATCACATGTTTAATATTTTTTTCCAGCCTCACAATGCCCACCACTTCCGGAAACACCCAATGAGAAACAAACGATTTTGAGTGGGGGCGGCCGTAGTTATGGAACCATTGTACGGTTTGAATGTGACCCTGGTTATATTCGAACTGGACCTCCAACGCTACTGTGCATGAGTAACGGAACTTGGTCTGGAGATGTTCCAACTTGTGCAAGTAAACAAGATCATTTGATTACATGACAACGACCATTGAGTCATTGTACAATCAGTTATGCGTGTTGCCCTTTCCTTATTTGTATGCATTCAATTGAGACTATGTATTAATATAATTGGTGTTATTCGTAGGGAAACAATGTCATGTCATTCCAACGATAAAGAACGGTTTCATTGTGGACTCCACCCGAGAATTTTACTACGATGACGAAGCTAGGGTACAGTGTCACAGAGGCTATAGACTATTGGGACAGAATATCATCAAATGTGGACCTAATCAACAATTCGTGGATCTCCCTGTGTGTGAGGATATTGATGAATGTGGCTCGTCCCAGTGTGATTTGGCCTCAACGGAATGTACGAACATGCCTGGTTCCTTTTATTGTAAGTGCCGAACAGGATTTGCTCCTTCATTAGAGTGTCGACCTGTGAGTGACTTGGGCTTGAGCACTGGAGGAATCCCTGACAAGTCCATCACCGTCTCATCCGCACAGGAAGAATATCCTAAAGAGGCAAGTATTTCAGTTTTTGATTGTTTGGTGTGACGTACATACATTGATATTTTTCTGTTATTTCCTAAAATTATTAGTATGTTGTTTAAGCATTGAGCGTAGAAGAAATAATAATGAACTGCGTGATATACATGGTTACTTTTTGTAAATGAAGTTGCGTGAGGAGATTGTAATTCAAATTTACAAATTGTTACTTATTGAACTGTGGGTAATTGATTGCAGCTCGTTCGTCTGGGTTCTCTGTCTGGTTGGTGTGGTGCAAGTTATGCTAAAGGAAACAACTGGGTTCTCATTGACTTGAAAGCCCCTACAGTCATCCGTGGGTTCCGAACACAAGGAGTTCAACGAGGTTCTGGTGGTGTTGCTTATGCTTCAGGCATTAGAGTACAATATACAGATGACTTAACGGACCTCTTTAGAGACTATGCCAATCCCGATGGTACATCTGTAGAGTTTAGGATTCTTGAACCTAGCCTTTCAGTTTTGAATCTACCCATTCCCATTGAAGCTCGATACATCAGACTAATAATCCAAGACTACGTGACATTCCCTTGCCTCCAATTGGAACTGATGGGTTGCACACGTATGGAATGCAATGACATTAATGAATGTGCAACTAGTAACGGAGGATGTCACCAGAAATGTATTAACAGCCCTGGAAGCTCCAGTTGCGCTTGTAACGTCGGCTATGAATTGTATGAGAAGAATGGCACTGCTGGATTTTACATTGAAAGTTCTGAAAATGGTGGTAAAGACGGAGATACTTACCGTCTGAACAAAACTTGTGTTCCTAAGATGTGCCCGAAATTAACCGCCCCTGAGAATGGATTGCTCCTATCTACCAAAGAAGATCATCATTTTGGAGATACGGTCAGCTTCCAATGTAACTTTGGATTTGTAATTGCCGGTAGCTACGGACTTGCCTGTGGAGCTTCTGGTGCCTGGAATGGAACTGTCCCTGAATGTCAACGTGAGTTGCTAAATCTTTTGGTATAAATCTGATACATGGGTTTGTTGCATGATTCCTTACAAAAATATTTTATTTTAGCTGCCAAGTGTGTACCTCTGCAAGATGAACCTGGAGAGGGCTTAATTGTGAATCGCCCTGACCCCGATGAGATTTTGATTGGTTTCCAAGAAAATGTAACCTTCACCTGCAGTCAGCCTGGAAGACCCTTAAGATCTTCACTCACAGCTCCCTTCCGACAATGTGTATACGATCCTAAACCTGGTTTCCCAGACTATTGGCTTTCTGGTGCTGCCCCTGAGTGTCCAAAAGTTGACTGCGGTTTCCCAGTGGAGACTCCTGGAGCAGAATACGGAAGATTTACTGACACTTACTATCAATCTTCATTTTTCTTCGGTTGTCAAGATACCTTCAAACTGGCTGGCCAGTCTTCCCGAAATGACAATGTTGTACGTTGCCAAGAAAATGGTGTCTGGGACTTTGGAAACCTCAGATGCGAAGGTCCAGTCTGTGAAGATCCAGGTCGTCCACCAGATGGTGTCCAAATTTCACAGACCTATGAACAAGGCGGAGAAGTTTTGTTTGAGTGCAACCGAACTGGATATATTCCTATCAATCCTTACCCAATAACTTGCATGAGACAAGCTGAATGTCGCGTTATCAAACCTCTGGGAATCTCCTCTGGTATTATCCCCGACTCAGCCATTAATGTTACCTCGGAAAGATCTAACTACGAAGGAAAAAATATCCGACTTAACTCTGCTACCGGATGGTGTGGTCTCCAAGAAGCATTCACTTACGTAACTGTAGATTTGGGCAAGATTCATCGCGTCAAAGCCATTCTTGTCAAGGGCGTGATAACCAACGATGTTGTCGGTAGGCCTACGGAAATTCGGTTCTTTTACAAGCAACAAGAAAATGAGAACTTCGTCGTGTACTTCCCTAATTTCAACTTGACTACCAGAGATCCTGGAAACTATGGAGAGTTGGCTATGATCACCCTGCCAGCATCAGTGCAAGCCCGCTTCGTAATTTTGGGAATTGTAAATTACTTGGAAAACCCTTGCTTGAAATTTGAACTTTTGGGATGTGAAGATGAGCCCGAAGATGAGCATACATTAGGTTGGGATCTTGGTTACCCTGTATGTGTTGATAATGAGCCACCAGTTTTTGAGAATTGTCCTGAACAAGCTATCATTGTTCAAAAGGGTGCTAATGGATTGGAACCTGTCAACTTTGCCGAACCCATTGCAAAAGATAATAGTGGTTCTGTGGCCAGAATGGAAATCCGACCTGCAGGATTCAAAATGCCTTTCCATGTTTTCGAGGATGTGTTAATTGAGTATCTTGCCTTTGATTTCGATGGAAACGTTGCAATTTGTCATATTAATGTCACCGTGGCAGATGATACACCCCCACAATTGAGTTGCCCTCAAAGTTATGTTGTCGAACTTGTGGATAAACAACCAAGCTACCAAGTTTTCTTCAATGAGACCCGGAGGAGAATTAATGCTACAGATGCAAGTGGACCTGTGAATGTGGCTTTTATTCCTGAAAGTGCCATAATCCCTGTCGGAGGTTTTGAAAATGTAACAGTTGTAGCCTCAGATAAGCATGGAAATCAAGCTATGTGCCACTTTCAAGTTAGTGTCCAAGCTACCCCCTGCATTGACTGGGAACTTAGCCCACCTGCAAATGGTAACCTGAACTGTGTCACATCTTCAGATGGTCTCCAATGTTTGGCAACCTGCAAACAAGGATATCGTTTCACGGATGGAGAACCCATGAAAACTTTTAATTGCAAGGACAAGGCTCGCGCATGGTTCCCAACTAGAGTAGTTCCAGACTGTGTCTCCGAAGATACTGAAATGGCCCGGTACAATGTGGATGCCGTTATTAAGTACAGAGCTAATGGAGCTGTTCCACCGAGTTGTCTACCTCAGTACGTGGATTTCATTAAAGAATCACAACCAAACTTGGACAGCATCCTTTCCCAACGGTGTTCCGCCGTCAATGTCAACATGAACGTTTCCTTCGTCGACACTAGATCAGTCCTCTTGGAAGAGAACGTGGTTCAACTGACCTACGTTTTGGAAGTCACTCCGACCGTAAAACAAACCCAGCTGTATGATCTTTGTGGTTCCACCCTCAACTTGATCTTTGACCTTTCCGTCCCATATGCATCAGCAGTTCTCGAACCCCTGCTCAATGTCTCGGCAGTGGCAAACTTTTGTCCACCATTGAGAGCATTGACTTCGAAGATTGGACGAGGTTTTACCTGCGGAACTGGTGAAGTTTTAAACACGGAAACATCCTCTGTTCCAAGGTGCCTTCATTGTCCAGCTGGTTCCTATGCCACAGAAGGTGAACGTGAATGTACCTACTGTCCTAGAGGTTTCTACCAGAGTCGAGCTCGTCAAGGAGCATGTGCCAGATGTCCTCCTGGAACTTTCACGAGAGAACAAGGTTCAAAAGGAGTAGATGAATGTATCCCTGTTTGTGGTTTCGGAACATACTCTCCAACTGGGTTAGTACCTTGTTTGGAATGCCCAAGGAACAGTTACACAGGTCCACCACCTCCAGATGGTTACAAGGAATGTCAGTCTTGTTCCCCTAATACTTTTACCTACCAACCATCGGCCCCTGGACCGGAATTTTGTCGAGCTAAATGTAAACCTGGAACTTACTCTGCAACTGGTTTAGCACCTTGCGCTCCGTGTCCTACGGGATTCTATCAGGGACGTGAAGGTATGACCAAATGTTTGGAATGTCCTGCTGAAGCTACCACCATAAGGCCAGGTGCTGATTCCAAGGAAGAATGCAAACCTGTTCAGTGTGCGGATAACTATTGCCAGAATGGAGGCTTGTGTGTTCCTCAAGGTCACTCCTCCGTCTGCTTCTGCCCTGCTGGATTCACCGGAAGAACTTGCGATGTGGATATTGACGAGTGCGAGTCTGGACCTTGCTACAATGGTGCAACTTGTTTGGATGAACCTCAGGGTTATAAATGTGTGTGTCCACCAGGCTACTCCGGAATTAACTGTCAAGACCAGGCACCCAACTGTAATAATGATACTTGCCCTGAAAATGCAATGTGTAAAACTGATCCAGGTTTGGGTAACCACGTTTGTTTATGCAAGAACGGCTATACTGGAACCAATTGTGACATTACTGTAAATCCTTGTACGATCAATGGTAATCCTTGTGAAAATGCTGCTACATGCGTGCCACTCCAACAAGGTCGCTTCCGTTGTGAATGTAAACCTGGCTGGGAAGGTCCATTATGTGAAGCTAACATCGATGATTGTGCTGAGTTACCTTGCTTGCTTAATAGCAATTGCACTGATTTGGTCAATGATTTCTCCTGCGCTTGCCCCAAAGGATTCACTGGGAAACGTTGTGAACTTAAGGTGGATCTCTGTGGACCCCTACCTTGTCAACATGGGCTTTGCGTTGATCGGCTCTTTGAATATGAATGCATCTGCGATCCTGGCTGGAAGGGAGATGCTTGTGATTCTCCTATTAATGAATGCACCTCCGACCCTTGTCTCAATGGAGGAGAATGTGTTGATGAAGTCAATGGATTCAAATGTGTATGTGAACCTGAGTTTACCGGGAAGACTTGTCAACATAGAATTGACGATTGTGCCTCTTCACCTTGTCAGAATGGTGCTTCTTGTAGGGACTTGGATAACGGTTTCGAATGTACTTGCAGACCTGGATTTGTAGGTAAAGTCGAATTTAACTATTATGTATTATCCATTTAACTAATTTTAAGGAACATATATCGCCTTTAGATACGCCATTGATTTTTCTATCGTCATTAATATTACTTTTGTATTTACAATTTTTAGGACTGCAATGTGAAGCTGAAATTGACGAGTGTCTCAGTAACCCCTGTGATGCTGAGGGTACCGAAATGTGCGTTGATGCAGATAACAAGTTTGAATGTACCTGCCGTCCAGGCTATAGTGGCCAGTTCTGTGAAAATAACATCGATGAATGTGAAACGGACCCATGTCTCAACGGAGCTACTTGCGTCGATGGTGTTAATGGATTCACTTGTCGGTGTTTACCAGGCTGGACAGGCAAGAACTGCGAGAAGGATGTTGCATTCTGCGAGTCTACCCCCTGTCAAAATGATGCTGAGTGTATCAATCTCTTCCAAGACTTCTTCTGTGTATGTCCATCTGGAACAGACGGAAAACAATGTGAGACCGCTCCAGACCGCTGTATTGGAGACCCTTGTATGCATGGCGGTGCTTGCAAAGACTACGGCTCAGGATTGAACTGCTCTTGCAATGCGGATTATGTTGGAATTGGATGTCAATACGAATTTGATGCTTGTGCCGCTGGTCTGTGTCAAAATGGTGCAACTTGCGAAGATAATGGTTCTGGATACACTTGTACTTGTCCAGAGGGATTCACCGGTAGAAACTGTGAACAAACGGTTCCGCATTGTAAATCAACGTCTTGTCCACCAACTGCTACTTGCGTTGACTTGAATGATGGCTTCTATTGCAAATGTCCATTTAATTTGACTGGAGATGATTGTCGCAAGAGTAAGCATATAAATTTTTCTCGATGCTGTTAGAAATTATTAGCTCACTTCAGACTAATCCGTATTTTTAATGAATTAAAAAAGAGATTTAACGTTGCGTTGAATATTTTTGTAGCGATTCAAGTTGATTACGATCTCGTATTTACTGACGAGGAAGGAACTGGAAGCGCTCAACAACTTATTCCCTTCCAGTTGGCTAAGCGAACCGCTGGTTTCTCATTAGCTGCCTGGATAAAATTCACCCATAACGATGACACCGGCACTTTCTTGAATTACTACGTAGTTAAATCTGGAATCTCTACTAAGGATCGTCGATTGGCCATTCAAGCTCACAGTGCTGGAGTACTGGTATCATTGTTCCCAACTGAGCCTGAAGTGTACCTCGCTTTCAGAGATTATGCTCCGGTTAATGACGGACAATGGCATCATGTTGCCTTGATTTACGATCAGGCTAACGCATCTTTAGTAGTCTCCACCGACGGTCTTATTGCCGGCAGAAATGAAGGTTATGGAGCTGGGCTGGAACTTCCTGAATTGTAAGTGTCAACGTTATCTGAATTTATTTATGTTTTATTAGTTCGAGTTCCGTCCGCAGTTGTTCTCATCATTCCAAATTGGCTAAGCCGAGAATTCTAATCATCTATTTTTTTCAAAAGTGGTTGGATTTCCCTCGGAGCCCCAGCTACGGAATCAGGCAGAGCACCTCAAGACACTGGCTTTATTGGAGCGCTCAGTAGGGTACAACTTTGGAACCGACCTTTGGATCATACCAAGGAGATTCAGAAGCAAGTTCGGGGTTGCCGAACTGAGCCCGTTATTTATCAGAATTTGATTGTACCTTGGAATGGCTACGACCGTATTTCTGGAGGAGTCGAGCGTGTTGTACCATCCACTTGCGGTGATAGGGTGTGTCCTCCTGGTATGAGTGGAAGTAGATGTGACGTAATGACTGCCGATAAGATCCCACCTCAACTGACTCATTGTCCTGGAAGTATGTGGGTCATCACGAAAAATGGTTCTGCTACTGTTACCTGGGACGAACCTGTATTTTCGGATAACATTGGTGTGGTCAGAGTTGAAGAGAAACAAGGATTCCGACCTGGGCAGACCCTCCTTTGGGGAAATTATGATATTGCCTATGTTGCCTACGATCAAGCTGGAAACAATGCATTATGCAAATTCAAGGTCTACGTTTTAGGTAAAAAAAAGTTTTGATGTCTTGGTTTAAAATCTAGTTAAAGCTATTCGTGTGGCATTGGCTGCAATAAAAAACGGATGATTTAATTCTGTATGATAACTGGGGCCAAGATTAAAGGGAGAATGTTTATCGATTTTGCAGCTGAATTCTGTCCAGCTTTGCCTGACCCAGACAGTGGTAACCAACAATGTTCTGGCTGGGGACCCGGTGGTCACTTTAAAGCTTGCGAGATCAGTTGCAACACTGGTGCAGGCCTTAAGTTCTCCCAATCTGTACCCAAATTCTACGCTTGTGGTGCTGAAGGTTTCTGGCACCCAACACCAGATATGGAAAAACCATTGGCTTATCCATCTTGCACAACATCCCGCCCAGCCCAACGTGTGTTCAAAGTAAAACTTCAGTTCCCTAGCTCTGGACTCTGTAATGAAGCTGGTCAAGGAGTCTTGAAAGAGAGAATCAAGATAGCCATCACAAAATTGAACCAAGACTGGCGATTCTGCGCAACAAAATCTAAAGATGGAGGCGACTGCCAGGATTTGAATATTGGAGTCAACTGCAACAGGAAAGGAAGACAGTTAAGCCAAAAGAAAAAGCGTCAAGCTGACAGCGATGACGTATATGAAGTTGAAGTGAGCTTCCCCGCTCAAAGCGACCCTGTATCTCATGTTGATACCAACGAAAAATCCAACATTCAGAAACTGCTTCAAGGATTAATTTTGGAAAAGGATGCATTCAATGTTCGCGATGTTCTGCCAAATACTGCTGCCGATCCAACATCATTGGATTTGGTATCTGATTATGCTTGTGCTCCTGGTCACGTTGTGGTTAAGTCTGATTGTGTGCCTTGTGCCGGTGGTACATACTTCGATACAAGTAACTCGACCTGTGTCGTCTGCCCTGTTGGAACTTACCAGAGTCAAACTGGTCAACTCAAATGTACTAGCTGTCCCATGATTGCTGGAAAGCCCGGTGTTACCAAGATCTTAGGAGCCAAAGGATCACGCGAGTGTAAAGAAAGATGTCCGGCTGGAAAATATTTTGATGAGCAGACTGAGCTCTGCCGAAGCTGTAGTCACGGCCAGTATCAATCTGAAGAGGGTCAGTTTAGCTGTAAATTGTGTGGTTTGGGAAAAACGACCAGAATGACGGATGCCACCTCAGAGTTGGAATGCCGTGATGAGTGTCCTAGCGGACAGCATTTAAGTTCCGAAGGTATCTGTGTTCCTTGTGAACGAGGGTCTTACCGTACCCAAGGCGTTCATCCATCTTGTATTAGCTGTCCTCTGGATAGAACCACACAACTCACTGGAGCTACCAACGTTGAAGATTGTACCCTTCCTATTTGTCGACCAGGTAGGTTTAAACCCTTATTATCCAAGGAGCTTGTAAGAAGGAAGACTTTTAATTAAATATTGCTAAGAATTTAGACTCTTAATTAAATATTGCTTGGAATTTTTAGGATCCTATTTGAACACCACTGCCAATGTCTGCCAGCTTTGTGCAAAGGGAACATACCAAGATCAATCTCATCAAACATCTTGTGAAACTTGTCCCCCAGACACTACCTCCGAACGAGGAGCTGTAAGTTCTTAAAATAGTTTTTGACCCTACAAACCTTTATTCGAGAAATTCTTAAAAATTTATTATTATTATTGTAAAATTGCCTGAAAAACGCATGAATGAATACTCAATCGAATGGTTTTGTTTAGACTAAAATTGAAGACTGCTCAAATCCATGCAAAGTTGAAGGTGGAGATGCCTCAAAATGTGACAAAGATGCCCGTTGTGAACTGAATCCCATTAATAACTCAGCCGAATGTAAATGTAATAGCGGTTTTGACGGCGATGGTTACACTTGCAAAGGTTAGTTTTTTATGTTTATAATATCAGACTATACCCACGTCAATAAAGTTATAAATACTTACGAAGTTATTAACATGGAAATTTAATTTCTTACATAGATCGTTGCGAGGGCTACTGTCAAAACGAAGGTACCTGCTCCAAGAACAAGAATGGGCAGCCTTTCTGTACTTGTGTTGGTAGCTTCGTGGGTAAAACTTGTGAGGAAAAATCGGACTTTGTGATCATTGCGGGCAGCGTTGCAGGAGGAGTAATGTTAATCATTATTCTAGTTGTACTTATTTGGATGATCTGCGCAAGGTAAGACCTTTTAATTGTATTTGATATTTTCTGGTTATACATACTTCAACTATTTAACGCAAAGTTCTGTTATTTCAGTTAACTTAATCCCTGTGTTTTTCTTAATCCCTTTGCAGAAGTGCCAAGAGGAAAGAGCCAAAGAAACTTTTAGCAGCATCAACGATTCCAGACCCTACAGGAGGATCACAAGTAAATTTCTATTACGGTGCTCCTAGTGCCGCACCTTATGCAGAATCTATAGCACCCTCCCACCACTCAACTTACGCACACTATTACGATGATGAGGAGGATGGCTGGGATATGCCTAACTTTTATAATGAGACTTACATGAAGGGTAGGTTTTTAAAATGAATGAAACTTTGTGTGAAAATTTATCTATATGCAGGACGATGTTTCTTACTAAAATTTCCGTGTCTATTTTTGCTTTAATAGAAGGTTACGCGAATAATGGCCAGTTGAATAGTTTGGCCAGGTCAAATGCTAGTTTATACGGTAATAAAGAAGATCTGTACGACAGGCTAAAAAGGCATGCCTATCACGGAAAGAAAGGTGAGCTTGAGTTAGACTAAATATGTATTGAATCTTTCATCCTCTTTTGTTGAGTTGGAACTGTAAAATTGATTATTCGTTTTTCCTTCTTTTACTTGAATTCATTTTAGATGAATCATTATAAATTCAATTTATACAGAAAAAAGCGGTCACGACACAACTAGTGATAGTGATCAGCAGTGAAAAATCAATGCAAACTGATGGTGACGACAAAATACGAAGAAATCAAAACTCTTATTACCTTTACCTACTCTTTAAATTACAATAAACAGGAGGATAATAATTGATTATACAAGTTTATTAAGTCGTAATAATGTAGTAATTTATACTAAGCTATTATGCAATCAAAGAGGAATACATGTAGGAATATTAATTTTGTCGTGTACAGTAATAATAATTTTTATTACTTCTCTCCGCCAAATTCAACCGTTGTGCAATTTTTGTTTTTGTATGTTGTTAGTGTTTTTAGGTAATAATTTGTTCATTCCATTATTATTGTTTTAAAATTATGATGAACCGGAAAACAATTATACATGTATTTAAATGTAATTAATATTAATAATAATTGTATCAGATACGCTATAAAATCATCAGTAGCCCTCTAGTGACCTTTTCGCCAGGGTTACGATAAAAATTCACAAGATGTGGGGTTTTTTTGCACGTTCGGATCGGACTAAGTAGCAAAAACATATACCTACTTACTACTTACCTAACTTTAAAAACTATTTTACGTTTTTATCATGAGCATAGATATTCTAACATGCTACTTTTTTGGGGGGATTAATTTGTATTTATTTATTATTTTTACCTCTTTTTTATGGTGTATTGTATTTCTACTGAATGTGTGTGTAAATTATATTGCTCAACGGCGTTAAGAATCTTTTATGTATGTATGCATGAATTGGCAGGTATTGTTGTTGCCGAACTTTTAGAAGTTTTTAAAAAAAATGTTTTGAGGTGAGTGTGAAAAACTGTTGTGAATTTTTGTGTTTTGTTGAGTATGAGATTATAAATGAGGAGAAGCGCATGTATGAAGACTAAACATCCGTAAATGCACAGTATATGGGGAATTATTTTCAAATGATATGTAGCAACATTATGATTATGAAACATCCCTTTTATTATTTATCCTAAAAAAATAAATAATTTTTTCATTTAAAATGGTGTGTATTATATATAGTGGACAGGTGATGACGACTTTAAAAAAGAAGTAGTACTTAAAACAAATGCTTAGAAGACAAACATTATGGAGTAAATGTTATTAGCTACACTTAGATATTTTGTTTACTTGTTTTCTGCAAATGTATGATTTTTATGTACTTACAAACTGCTACGTTAACAGCTGGACAGTGTGATGAATCTTGTACACATTACATACAATAAAATTTTTGAAAATAATTTTGCTTGTTTTCCGTATTCTGCCACATTATTTCAATTATCAATTTTAAGCATATGGATTTTACCCTTGTACGGCATTGCGACTTGGGACATATTTAGCCCTTACAAATCCTGACTTAACCCGATAAATCGGGTGCATGTATGTAATGAGCGAACCGATGGATGCTAACTGAGGACGTTTGTTGTTGTGATTCTGTTATAAATACGTTCGCATTTCGCATTTCGTCTTATAAGCAAACATATTATAATGCCCCTGTTCTATGGTTTTAATATCTCGATGATACTTGTCATACTTATTTGCGGTCAAGGTCATAGATATATAGGTATTTCTATGATCTTGTTTGCGGTATAAAACAATGGACTAGTATTTCGTACAATTTCTTCTTCTAAACTTCTATCTCATGTCAGGCAGCTATCCTATGGACAAAAACACGCATTCTATATACTGTTTTTCGATTCGAAAAAATTTCAAAATTTTTAAAAAAGCAACTCCTTATGCACGCCTGTATTGAGAAGCTGTTTTCATTGCACTTGAGGCATGACTCTAGCTGCTTTAATGAAATTTTTTTTGCGGTGACAAGATTGGCTGATGCAGTTCTGGGAATCTATAGAGGGGGACATTTACTGCGCAATTACTAGTGTTTACCCAACTGATTTGTATTTCGCATGTTTTCTTCTTGCAAATCTTCTGTCAGGCTGCTACCGTATGCAATGCACAAGAAAACGTATCCTTTTTAAAAATTTTCAAAAAAGCAACCCTATATGCACACTTGCATTGAAAAGCGGGTTTCATGGCACTGAAGGAATAACTCTTGTGTTCTCATTTGTCAAACACCCTAATGCTGTATCCCACATTCCTTTAATTTTAGACTGTGCTTCTTGAATCCGAATATTCGCAACAATAACCGCCACACTTCTTTCTGTACGCGGAAGTGGCTTTTTAATTATGCAGGTAGCGCAACCACTTACACGTACCTCCCGTATAAAACTTATAGCACTTATGGAACGCATAAACCAAGATTTTACATGTAAAATTTTCATCTATACGTTCTATAAGTTTTATACGGGAGATACGCAAAAAGTTGCGCTAACTGTCTATTAAATAGGCAGTTAGCGCAACCACTTACGTATCTCCCGTATAAAACTTATAGCTCTTATGGAACGTATAAACCAAAATTTTACATTTAAAAATTTCGTCTATACTTTCTATAAGTGCTATAAGTTTTATACGAGAGATATGTAAAAAGTTGCGCTAACTGTCTAATACAATAAATTAAATACAATACATGCATACGTACGTTCTTTTCCAGGCACTCCTGTGTCCACTCCCTCTCCATTTCAACAAGGACAAGGCCTGACTTGCATATGTACATAAATCATATGTGAATTTGATTTTGCGGAACTTACTTAATTACGTGTTGATAATAATTTAATGATAATAATAATAATGAGTTTTTATTGCCGGGATTTCATACACAATTCTATCATCTAAGATCACAGACTAGGTGCTTTACACTCATAATGATAGTATTGGAGATAACTGACAATTTCCAAGGTACTTATATAGGGTTACTTTTTCCCAAATGTGAATGCGAAAAACGTTTTCTTCTGGGAATATATAACAGTGCTGATGAGTTT